>JAVSBU010299272.1:0-11358 GCA_033118015.1 Loricariichthys derbyi | reverse complement strand
AACAAGAAGGGGCTCAGAGCTGATCCTTGATGTAGTCCCACCTCCACCTTGAAGCTATCTGTCACTCCTACAGCACACATTGTCCTGCTGTCCTCATACATGTCCTGTACCAGTTTGACATACTTCTCTGCTTCTCGGATGGTGTGTGGAAAATGGGTCACAAAGCAGATGTTAATGACAGGCAAAAAGTAGTGATTGCCTTTGGGTGTGCCAAAGGCCGTAATGTGAAAGAGGTAGTTGATTTTGCAGGTGTATTAAAGAGTATGGTCATAAAGCTCTACCAGCAATGGCTAAAATCCCAGTCTTAAAATACCAAAATTATTAGAATTGTGGCTGCAAGATAAAACAGTCGAACAGAGTGCGTCTTGGCTTGTGCATAAGAATAGCTTTGCTTCCAGGAAAAATTGCTTCTAGAACAATGCAGGTCCTTTATAACCAATTTCTGAAAGAACTCTCCACAGAGAACTGCATAACATGAACATATGGAGCAGAGTTGCACACAAGAGGCCCATGCTTACGCCAGCTTACAAATTTGCCTGGCTATAGTAGCATAGTAGGTGCAAAGAAACACAAATTGGACTGTTTGACTGGAAGTGTCTTATATGATCGTGATCTGGTTTTTGAATGATCCTCATGCTCATCAAACACCTTAGGAAGCCTCTAATGAGGACTGTGTATGAGGTACGACTTACTCTGTAAGCACTTCCAGGACTCAAACCTGTGTCCCTGTGGTGGTGGGCTTGTAATTAGACTGAGTCCCCATCTGTGTCCACATTTACAATAAGCATTTGAAATGCCAATTCCTGTGAAAAGTAAACATTAGATCATTAAAGCAACAACATTTTAATTCCAGTATTTATTTGGTGCTGTTAATCAAGTTTTCATTGCTTTGCCACATGAAGCACTTATAGTTGTCTGAAATGGTGCCTTAGTCGCTGTTCCCTACATTCTATGCTGTATAGAGCACTGATAATCTACAGAAACTGTTTTTATTTCAGTTTTTTGAGTTTTTAATACTGCATACAAATTTCCTGTATTTAAATAATTATATACAATCACTATACCATTCATTAAACAAAAGGTAAGACTGTGGTAGCCTAGCAGTTAAGATACTGGATCATGGACCAGAAGGTCCAGGGTTCAAATCCCACCTCTGCCAAGCTGCCACTGTTGGGTCCCTGAGTGAGGCCCTTAATCTACAATTGCTTAGATTGTAAGAATGAATCAATTATAAGTCACTCTGATAAATTATGTAAATGTAGGTACAGTAAACCCCCGTAATCGTGGGGTTTAGGGACCAGAACCTCCCGCAAATAGTGAGAATCCCTGATTACTTGTAACCCTCCTAAAAATGTTTAGTAGTCCCTATTTTGCTTGTTAAATCCAAACATCTATGACTGTGCATTTGCACTATTATGTATCAACCAATGAGAGCCCACCATCTGAACGCCAGCCAATAGCATTTGAGTATTCTGTTGGAGTGAACATGCACTTTGATGTGCGTTTGAAACGGCTCGTTTAAACTCTCAAATAACGAGGGAGGGCCATCAAAAGTTTGTGGTTTCATTTTAAATAATAGTGCAGTTTTAGTTTGTGTCTACAGTGCCTGCATTACCTCTGCCTTTCACCTCCATTAGCTGAACTCGTTTGTCTCCAAGGTAAGAATATAGTACTAAATAACACTTTTTTTCTAATATTTCATACATTTTGTTTGCTTTGGTAAACTATACATGTGTGTTTCTTAATTAGAAACGTATTTCATAATTTAGGATTGTTTGGGGATGTTTCACAGGGTTGGAATTGATTAAATCTATTTTAGTTATTTTAAATGGGAGAAATTTGTTTGATATATGAGTTGACTGACTTACTAGCTCGGTTATAGAACGAATTAAACTCGTATCTCAAGGTACCACTGTACTATTCTACAGAACAAAACACGATTGTGTGAATTTTTCAGTGAATAACAATTAGATACGTTCCAGAGAAAATTCCACGATTGGGTGAATTCCCGATAGCAGAACCGCGATTACAAGGGATCCACTGTATGTATATACTTATGCAGTCTTGCATTAAAAAGACATTTGTGTGTGTTTTACATACATGGACACATAACTACACACCAGGACACAGTAGAGACACCAATTGACCCTACATGTCTTTTGGAACCTGAAAATAAACTGTAGTACCCAGTGGACACTCACACAAATGCAGGAAAAGCATGCACTAGTTTTGATTCTAACTCTAACCACTGGTGTGAAAGTAAAAGTGAAATTATGATTGTGTATTACACCTGCATTTATTTTTTTTAAATAAAGCAAGTTTGATTGCAAAATTCCAGCCTACAGGGAGTAAAAGAGGGACTAAGGCATTTCTGGAAATGTTTCTCTTAACATTTCTTCCAAGGGATCAAAACAGTCTGCGTTATTCTTCCTCACTTCCCATGTCATCCCAAATGTAGTGTGCAGTCACCCCTAGGAAGTTGCGTTTTGTTCTTGTTAAAGGAAAGGATCAAAGCAAACATTGGTAATGTCAATAAACTGCTTGCTTGTTTGTGTTTAAGGTCCAAGAACAAAGTAAACTATGTAACCTTTTATTTATGAACTTCCTGCACAAAATACTGCTTTTTTTTGTTGTTGGACATTTTCACCGATATCCCTTCAGTTTGTAAAACCTTAATTACAGCTTTTAACTATGCATAAGACTTTATTCTGAGAGTGGGAGCTTATATTCATTCTTTCTTTATGGAATTAATCCTACCTCGTTCCTGCAGATTGAAATTCCTCGTGTCTGCTTCCTCTAGAGTCTGTAATTGGTCCTCTAGGTTACTGATATTACTGTAAGTGCATATAAGAAATAAAAGCAGCAACATTAACCTCTAATGGCTAAAATGATTCTTCTGGGTAATTTCTTCTAGAATACAGTGCTAATAAAAAAAAAAAAAACAAATACGGCCGTACCTTGACACTTCGCAACTTTTGACGCATTTTGACGAGAAACATTTGTCTCAGCACTTGAGATGCATGAGTCACGTGCTCATTCCAGCCAAAACACAGTCTCTCAATATTCCATTCCAAAATTTCCTTCTCTTATTTTACATATATTCTTAGTTTAAAAAAAATCACCTAGTCCTAAGAACGATATAACAATCAACCAAAAGGAAAACAGTGAGAACCACAAAAAAAAAAGCGCAAAATGAGGGTCATATGTTAGATCTTACTAAATTAATTTTCATCAAATGATTATTTATTATTAAGTATATTTTTTTATGTATATTTACAGTACACAGAATTTCCTTTCTTTCGGTACTCATTGTTTTCAACATTTCACATGCATTCTCGATTGAGTTAACGTTGAGTATGCATGATTTTATTTTCATATCTATAGTTAGCGTTATAAAACACCCAGTACAACAGACCTCGATTTACGATGGGGATGCATTGTGAAATTCAACATTTTAGAGTCCTTTTAAGCTGAATGTGAGTTTATCATCGATTTATTGATTAGAAATAACGAGGTGTACCTGTATATTATAGCAGCAATAGAGGTAGTTAAGTCTGACTTTTTAATTGGTTCCAAATATTACAAAATCTAACACATTTAAACTGGAAACGGCAATTAGAAGATTTTCAGATATTAAACGCACATCTATTGAAGTTCCCTAATTATAATTCCGTGTTCATTCTTCCATTCCCAGCGCTCCATCTTTGACTTGCTGCCATTTTAGACATCTGAGGACTTAACTTGAGCCACTGCGTTCACTCAGCAGAAGGACGGCGGCAGCAGTGCAAGGTTCTGGCGCTCAAAACCGCTAATGAGACTTGATGCCGTAGCCTGGGCTTTGTTAGATTGTCTTTCTTTAATAGCATATCAAAGGTGCAATCAAAGGGCCAATTTCCCCTGGCAGCCCATAAAGACGCCTCTGTTTTGTTGCATTGCCATAATCTCGCTCCGGGAGCCTTCCATGCTCCTGTGGAATGCACAGCTCAAAGCTTGTGTAATCCCCATGCATTTCTATGTGCGGTTGGTTCCTGGGAGCGTGGCACGTGCTGTGGTTCTTAGTTTGTTTGCATTTGGCATCAGTGTGTGATTTGCTCTCTAAGGATGTAATTTTTGAGCTGTGGTTAGCATGTAGCCCTCCAGATATGGTTAGAGACAGAGCTTTTTACAGCATTGCATTTTTTGCATGACCAGCAACAATACTAAGGTAGGCTAGGATTTATAAACGATGCTCAATTGTTATTAAGGACTCAGTGTGCCAAGAACATCATACCATTACGAGGCAGGATGGATCCATGCTTTCATGTTGTTTACACTAAATTCTGAATTGACCATCCAACTCAACAGACCAGACAACATTTTTACTAATCTTCTTAAAGATGAATCGTAGCCTCAGTTGTTTGTTCTTAGCTGTAGCCCATCTGCTTCAAGGTTTAACAGGTTGTGCATTCAGTGATGCTCTTCTGCATACCTTGGTTTTGCTTATTTGAGTTAGTGTTACCTTCCTATCAGCCCAAATCAGCCTGGTCACGTTCAAAGTCATTTAAATTACTTTTCTCCCTCACCCTCATTCTGATACTCGGTTTGAACTTCAGCAGCTCATCTTAACCATGTCTATGTGCTTAAATGCACTGAGTTGCTATGTGATTGGCTGATTAAATATTTCTGTTAACACCAAATAATGCACTCGATTTTTTAAATAATTCCAGAGCTGTCACCTCAAAGCTACAGATCTTCAATCCTGACCCTGAACTGCACTTGTGTGGAGTTTGCATGTCCATTGGGTTTTCTTTGGGGACTCCCAAAGGGGTTTTCTCCCACAGTCCAAAGACATGCATTAGGTTAATTGGTCTCTCTAAATCAACCCAGCAGAAATGTGTTTTACTAGTGCGTTTGAAACCATGGACATAGGCTTCGATGCTGAAATGATGTTAATAAATATATAAATAAACCTTTATTATATTTCAGTACATGCACTTTTAATTATTATATAAACAAGTGGCTCTGCCTCAAATTGTGCTTGCTCACTTTGCATGATTAAATTGGCAACAGCTGCTAAATTACCATTTAATCAAAAACAAAGCGCAGATAGGAACGCGCTCATAATTGAGACACTCCTTGCAGCTGCATGAAAGCTGCAGCTAAACACCTGGAAAAGGTAGTAATTAACTAAATGAATATAATTTATTAAATTAACTGATAATTGAATTCCTGCACCTGATCAGAAAATACAGAACTGCCATTGCACATGTCTTATAATCGCTTTAATCGATATTCATATTTCGCATCCTACAAAGTGTCACGCCCCAGGGGGCTTTGAACACAAAAGAGACCCATATGCAGGACAGTGGGATAACATAGAATGTGCTTTATTAAACAAAAGACACACACAACACATAATAACCAAAGCACAGACACAGCCAAAACCGACTGACCCCCAGGCCGGTGCGAACTGGGATGCACGATGCCATGAAGGCACGCCCCAAACAGCCACGTAGGGGACGGAGCCCCAGGCAGGCCCCAGGCCAGAGGACACCTCGCTACGGTGGACGGGCGTCGCTGGAAACACTCCACCTGGGTGTTTTACTAGTACCCCTAGCTTCCCAACCAGCCCCTGCTGGATTACACCTCTCCTGGGTGTTTTACCTCTAACTCTTTGGGGGTCATCCCAACCAGCGGATGCCCCTGGCCATGTCTCTCCAGTACGTGTCCTCGCCAGCAGTCCAACGAGCTTGGAACCCTACAGGCACCGGGGAGGCCATCATCTGTCCCTTCCTAGCTACATGAAAGCCTGCCATGACCTCAGGGCTCCGGCCCCTACTCCACCTGCCCTCTACAAAGAGCAGGTGGTACGGTCTTCCCTAAACATGGTAAGGGCCGGGATGTGCCTCACTCTTCGCACCTAGCCACACACGCTAGGTGCTATAGGCTCTGCACCTAGCCTCCGTGCTAGGTGCCACACTCAAGAAGGAATACACCACATCTCCCTCCAGAGCCTCTCATTACCAGGTAAGTATGCATCCCACGTTCTACCACAGCACACCGCTCCAACGATCCAGAATACGAGCGGCGCACTGTATCAACGTGACGTGTTGACGATGGCGAAACAATCATTGCCGCTCATATTCGGATCTTCTTCGGCACCTTATATACTGCAGCCCACAGCTGAAGGGAATTCTTGTGTGCTGTGATGCCGCGCCGCTAGAGGGCAATACTTCCTCCTCCAGCGGCGCGGGAACCGAATACCAGGACGAATAAGACCTCTCGTCCTGACACAAAGCTGCATAATAATGGGGAGATTTTCTATATTTATTATTCTTTGAACTCTTCCTCTCACTTTCACATAACGATAATCTCATAATCTTTGCTGGTGGCACTGTGGCTGAGAAGATCCTGAGTTTGATCCCAGGTGCAGCAGTCTGGGTCCTTTCTGTGTGGTTGGCACATGATGTCAATAAATCTGTTATATATGTGTATGAGTGGGCTTTTATTACAGAGCACGCTCACAACGGCTCCCCCAAAAAAACAACAAAAAAATTTTAACCATAAAGCTGTGAAAGAACAATTTATCTCCACAAAAAGCCCATGATGGTGTGAGTGCGCTCAGGCTCAGGACCTTTAAGTGCAATGTGAGCACAGGCCAGTGAAGGAGTGGGGACAGTCGTGCTCGAGCACAGTACAGGGCAACCAGGCATGGTGTGAGTTTGCTTTTAGTGGAAGTGGAGTGCACCCATGTCTGGGTCCTTCACCCACAACCTCTTGGATTGTCTCAGTTGCAAGAACATAGGCATCTTCCAAATGAGTAAATGTTGGTTTAAATACAACTGACTAGAGACTTACACCAGCTCCTTGCTTGGGTTTTCGTTTTATGGTGTACATGGTTAGAGAGGTATTTATGCTATCAGGAGGATATTAAACAACCCCTAATTAGAATCAGGAGGAATTTTAATGCTTAAAGGGCAAGGGCGCAACCTTAAGCTAAACTCCCATGATCTTCGATCCCTCAGACGGAACCAAATCAAGAAGCTTTATTCATCAATATCTGATAGAAGCACATGGGCACCGGATTACTTTATCAAACCTTTATCAAGGTCTACAATACAGAGTTACATTCACAAACCCCACTTACAACGTTACTGTGATAAAAAGAAGCCTTATGGTAGAACCACCGACTGAGTTCTCTGGGCTCGGAGGGATCTAAGGTCTGGACCATCACCCAGTGGGAACAGGGAGTGTGACTATTCTCAGACTATTATCAGCAATAAGTCCTGAAGCCAGGGTCTGTCATGGTACAGGGTTGGGTCAGGGCCCTTGGCAAAGGTCATTTACACTTCTGATGGCAGCATTAATGCAGAAAAATACATTGAGATATTAAAGTAGCATACTTTTAAGATTAAATCTTTTTTCCAGAAACTCCAATAATTTTTCAACAAGACAGTAAAAAACAAGTCAAATCAGCAAACGGACTGAAATAATCTTTATAAACTCTTCCCACACTCTTATACATAACCCTTTAACATTCACTTAATAACTTTCACATGTACCTTTTAAAAAAAAACGTCGTCTTAAATGTTCATAAAATGTTTTAAACTCTAGATACTTAATTAAAAAAAATTGCTGATTACTTACCATTGAATATACGTCCTACAGCTAGAATGATAGGAATCAAAGATGGCCACTGCCGAAGGACCTTTTCAAAATAAAAGTCTCCTCATTTACCTAAATGTATAGACTGGGTGTGAAGTCTCTCATGTAAGTGAAGTTAGCCACAATAAGAAAGTATTTACATCAATATTAAATATAGATAACTTAAATATCAATTAGGTAATTAACCCAAATGAACAAACCTTTTAGGTGGTTATATACACTGTATAATACGTACTACACGTGCAAAAATACTTTAAACTGAGTAAAAACCCTGTGAAACAGCAAAAATAACACCATAAATATTTTACATTAATATTTTTTGAAAATCCGCAAAACAGCGTGTCCCCAATAAACGAACCGTGAAGTAGCGAGGGAACACATTAATTTTTAAAAATTTCATTTCTAGCCCTAAATTGCCCCATTCCAACATTTTTTGGACTATGTTGCAGACATGAAAAGCAGGAATGGATATTTTGTAACAAATTGAATGAAGTTGACTAGGGAAAAAAGAAAAAAAAATTATGAAATCTCTCTTTGGTTCATACGGTCTGCATTGAAATAAAAGTCAATATAAGAAATAGTGTTTATATTTGGATTACATTTTCAACACTGTCCCGACTTTTTCTGATATGGGCTGTAATTGCAAATGCCTTTATGTTTTTGGAGTTAAAGATTTTCTCTTGTATGGCTATTAATAGCCGTACTGAGAAATATTATACTTTTATAGTTTTGTATGACTACTGCTGTATCCGTGCTTCCTTTCACATCCGTATTTGGCCGAGCTGCAGTATATTAAGCACAGAGGAAGTCTGTATAAATTCACTCGGACAGTCTGGACCGTTTTGGATAGCTTGCTTTCAGATAAGATCTTGTCACAGACCCAAAAGCCACACATCATGCAGAGTTGCTAAACAGCAGGGTCTTTGAATTAGCATAGCATAATACCTTTATTCTTTATTTCTATTTAGGTTTAATCAGTCTCTCTGGTTTTTAAACTGAGTATTTTGGTATCTTTAACTTTTAGAAATGATATTTTATATTCTCAGCTTTGGCTCGGATACACATGCTAACAAACAGCAGAAATGATCTCCTTCCATTCGTGGAGAAGTCGTCATCTATTAAAGCATCCTCACAATCTCATTTTGACAAAATTGCAAACATCAACACTGCATCAAAACTGTTATATTGATATCATATCTCAGTTTTTAAATCTCAGCATGTAAACTATGCTGCTGGTTTTGGTCTGGGACTTTGGGTTCATATCTCTGAGAAAATGCAATTGGATGTTGCTGAGAGAGAGGATGAGATCAGATAAAGTAAATGTACTGTATTATAAACAGTTAATGTTACTAAATATAGTCAGTCTATATAATAAAACAAATCATATTCACCCTAAATAAAATCAAGAAGAGAGAAAATCAATAAGAACATGTTCACCTTATACTAATCATGAAGTTCTTTAAAGTACTAAGCAATACAGTCAACCACAATCAGAATCATGTATTTTCAGCTTAATTTTTTTAAATGGTATTTAGCAGACGTCCTTATGCTGAGCGACTTACAATTTATATAAATTACATCCAAGCATTTGTAGATTAAGGGTCTTACGCAAGGACTCAACAGTGGCAGCGTGGGATTTGAACCGTGGACCTTCTGATCCATAGTCCTGGTCCATAGTACCTTAACAGTCCCATATAAAGCCCTACCTGTGCATCAGGTGTTCAAATCAGATGTTTATAACGTTTTGACTCATCAATTTATATTTTATTTGAAGTGTTTTAAGTGGGTTAACCAGCACTTTTATGTTGTTTGTCTTCAGTCTTGACTTTTACCTTCAGTCATGTAACTATTAGCAACGAAACAAACCTGAATTCTTATTTTTTCTTAAATAACATCTTAACCCTTTAATGTCCTGACCAAGAAGAAAATCAGTGGAAAAATTTTTGTTTTTGATAATTTTATTAACTAATTATTAAATATTTATTAAATAAACATTAAATAAAATAATTTTAATTGATTTATTTTCTTGGTGAGTTAAAGGGTTAAAAAATAGTGTTGAAAAGTGCTCTACCAAAAAGTTATGCAGGACGTTAAAGGAATAAATACCATTTTATTATACCTGAATGATGAAATGGCTTATTTTGCATGCTGGGTGTCGTTTTTCTATTTGAGTATTTCTTAAAACCATTAATCCTCTCACATAATCCAGAGTACATACGTGTTCCATAGGACAAAAGTGAATAGGACAAAGTCAGTCATAGGATAAAAGGAAAGAGGAAAGCTTTTATTACAGAACTTGCTCAATATGTTTCCCATTATTCTCAATAGACGATAATAATTTTTCTGTGTATCTGAGCCTCCCAGTTTCTCCATATAGAAAAACCCACTGATTTTTTTCCCCTCTATTCCTAAAATATACGATGAACTGTAAATAAATATATGAAATGTAACTTTGGATATTAGAAGAACTTGATGCTGGATTTCAGACTGGCGTGTATTCACTTCCATAATCAAACCTTATACATAATTTTTAATACTTCTGACCAGAGTGGAGTTTGATGTTAAAATTTGGTTTGTTCTGTTAGGATTAGCCTGGACTGTCCTTTGCAGTCTTTAGTTCACTCTGTGCTTTTTGACTCATAATCCTGGACCTCAGCCGGTGTGTGAGTCACATCCACCGAGCCATTAGATCTTTGTCCACTCTTCTTTGTTTGGATGATGTCCTCCATGGCAGGGTCGATGGATGTACAGAGACAGATCTATTCTAGGTGTTTCATGTCTACAGAGCCTTTTTTTTGCATGCACACGTACACGTTTTTTTGAATGATGTACACGATTTGGGTTTTGTGTGTGTTTGTCCATTTGCTTGCTGCTTTAATGCTGTTTGTCTTCAATAACTCCATAATCTACTACTATTGATTTTGGAGGCAATTGAAAAGTTAATCTAGGCTTTAAATCCTTACACGACAAGACAGCTACAGGCATCACATTCATTCATCATTCATTCACTTTCTTATCCGTTGAATCCTTTAGAAGGTTGCAGGAGAGCTGGTGCCCCCTGGCAGCACAGGGTGCCAGGCCGGATCAACCCTAGACAGGGTGCCAATCCATCATAGGACACACACACACTAGGACCACTTAACATAGTCAACAAATCATAAAACACTTATTCGCATTATGAAGGGAAACCGGAACATTCGGAGTAAACCCATGTGGCCATGCAGACTCCACACAGAAAGGATCCAGACTGATTCACCTGGAATCAAACCCAGGACCTTCTCACTGTGAGGCAACGTGCCACCCCAACCTTCACATAAAATGCATAGAAAATATTGTAGTTATTTCAGTGGAATTCAGTTCTTTGGTGTCTTCTAAACAGGTTGGGTGGCATTAAGACACAATTGGCTTTGCCTGTGGGAGGGAAGGTCACTGCTGCAACAGCAACCTCTGCTGGCCCATTGATAAACTGGTATCTTATACAGGTTGTTCCTGCTCACTGTGTTCCCAATGAATGTGCCAGAACCTCTATAAACCTAATCAGAAATGCACCCTAAATATTCATTCAACCCTGCAAAAACCTGTAGCAACTTTCTGCAAGCTTCTGCAATAACATTTATCTCTGTTGCATTAAATGTTCCACAAGATCTTGTATTGATGATGGAGATTTGGACCCACTGCCTTCTCCAGAACATCCCAAAGATTCTCAATGGGGTT
>JAVSBU010299162.1:0-11359 GCA_033118015.1 Loricariichthys derbyi | reverse complement strand
TTGTGTATATTAGTCTTAGTCAAACTCGAGCAATGTAACTTTTGAAAGTTTTCCATTTCTCAAAAGTTACATTGCTCGAGTTTGACTAAGACTAATATACACAACCTGAGGGGGCGGAGCTATGATCTGGGGTTGCTGCTGAAGCAATGTAACTTTTGAAAGTTTTCCATTTCTCTCAACCTTAATCAGAAGCTACAACTTAGTCACCCAAATATATAGAACAAGATCCATTTTATCCATTTTTATTATTAAATGTGAAAACCTAATAACATTTCAGTCTGCCCTCAAACTAAGACTAAGCTGTCATGGAATGAAACAATTAGATCCTCGACCAGTAGTGAACAAACTTCTGAGCTGACATGATCCACCTTTATCCTACTGAAAAGCTGCACCTCCAATACTGAAACCTCTGTTATTGAAATGTGGCAGAAAAGTTCTTTAGTGAAATCTTACATAGAAATTTATGATACTTCACATAACTGAAGAGTTTAATTCCAGATTTTATAGACACGGTAAAGTAAAGTGAGTGGGCAAAAATGCACACTTGCATTCTGTCCACCAATATGGAGATCAGTTAGTTGGTTAGGTTTGAGTCCCAGCCGTGCCAGTTCACCTATCGAACCCCTCAGCAAGCCCCATGTCAGTCAGCTCCATGGACCCATCCCTCTGAGGCTGTATCAGTTGTAGGTTACTTTAGATACGTGCAGCTGATTATTTATTCTGATTCTTCATCACATTCTTTTAAAAAGCTCCACATCCTCGTTGACTTAGATTTGTTTGCTAATTTGTTTAGTCGTCAGCGACCTCTGCACTTCACTCAAAAAGCCAGCATTTGAGAAGTCCTCAAAACATCTTGACTTTTACATGTAGATAAGAGAAGAGGCAAGGTTATAGAGAGGAGGAGAAGAAGGACGAGAGAGAGAGAGAGAGAGGGAGAGAGAGCTCTTAATCCTGATGAACTCGGTCAGAGCTCCAACAACAACAACCAACAACGAAATCGAAAATCAAGTGCCAATTAGAAGCTGCTATACCGAGGGCTTTTCCCCCTCTGTTCCTCATCCTCGGGACATTAAGCTTCTAGCATGAGGACCAAATCTTAACTTTGGATTTGATGTCACCAGTTCCACTGACAGGAAGTCGCCTCTACTAAAGTCACTGCTGTTATCATTTTGTTGACGACTATGTCACTGCCACAGATCCAGTCCCACTAGGCTCAAGGAATAATGAAACTTTAAAGGTCGAAGTGCCTGGGGAGGCAGAACACGTAGATATTACAGACGGTACTAGAACTCAACTGCACACTGAGAGGGAACCGACATTGAGAAAACAACCTAGACAAAGACATGAACTGAGAACTGCCCAGTGAAACTGAGACACAAACCAGGAACTCCTGCCCAGTGGAACTGAGCCAGGAACCAAGAACTCCTGAACAGTGAAATGAACCAGCAACTCCTGCCAGGTGGAACTGAGACAGGAACCAGGAACTCTTTCCCAGTGAAACAGACAGGAACCAATAAATCCTTCCCAGTGGAAATGGGATATGAACCAGGAACTCCTGCCCAGTGGAACTGAGCCAGGAACCAATAAATACTGTCCACTGAAACTCAGACAGGAACCAATAACTCTTGCCCAGTGGAACTGGGATATGAACCGGGAACTCCTGCCCAGTGGAAATGGGATATGAACCAGGAACTCCTGCTCAGTGGAACTGGAACAGGAACCAATAAATGCTGCCCACTGGAACTCAGAAAGGAACCAATAAATCCTCCCTGGTGAAACTGGGATATGAACCGGGAACTCCTGCCCAGTGGAAATGGGATATGAACCAGGAACTCCTGCCCAGTGGAACTGAGACAGGAACCAGTAAATACTGCCCACTGGAACTCAGACAGGAACCAATAACTCCTCCCCAGTTGAACTGAGATATGAACCGGGAACTCCTCCCCAGTGAAACTGGGATATGAACCAGGAACTCCTGCCCAGTGGAAATGGGATATGAACCAGGAACTCCTGCTCAGTGGAACTGGAACAGGAACCAATAAATACTGCCCACTGGAACTCAGACAGGAACCAATAACTTCTGCCCAGTGGAACTGGGATATGAACCAGGAACTCCTGCCCAGTGGAAATGGGATATGAACCAGGAACTCCTGCTCAGTGGAACTGGAACAGGAACCAATAAATACTGCCCACTGGAACTCAGACAGGAACCAATAACTCCTCCCCAGTGAAACTGGGATAAGAACCAGCAACTCCTGCCAGGTGGAACTGAGACAGGAACCAATAACTCCTTCCTAGTGGAACTGGCACATGAACCAGGAACTCCTGCCCAGTGGAACATGGAGACGTGGCATTGAGTCCTTAACTAGGAACTTGAACCTGGTGGAATTGAAGACATGATCAGTAACCTGCTTAGTGAAATGAAAACATTAATTGGAATCTCCTACCTGGTGGAACAGGATATCCTTGGCCCAGATTGGTCCTGAGTGACTAGACGCCTTGCACCCTGTGGAGCACGCACATGATCGGACTGACACACCAAGTTGTCACCAAGTTGTAGGATATGACCCAGTAAAGCTCAGCATTGAGAACCAGTGGTCTACAAAGTAATCCACCCTGGTTTGTATTCCACCTCTGGTGAGGAGGAGATTGTGCATCAGTACTTTAGGGTTTACGTTTGTGTCTGGGTTATTGGTTCCCATTCAGTACAGTCCTGGTAGAAGATTGAGTTCCAGCTCTGTCTCTGTCTATTTACTGATTACTGAGATTTGAACTTGTTATAAGGTTCGAGATAACTCGTGTTAGAATCTGAATTTAAGGCTGTAATTGTTCACAGATTGTTTGCAGATCTTTTTGTAAACTCACCCTCTGTCCATGCAGACGTCTTACCAGTTGAAAGCACGCGTGTGATCCGTGCTTTACATTTAGCATTTAGATTAGCTTTGAATATTTGCTACTACTCAGAGATCGTTGGTATTACGAGAAGAGGCGGCTGGAACAGCTGGAACGTGGAAAAATGTGACGTCAAATGAGTCCTACTGCCGTGTAATTAATGGCTCATGAGAAATGAGTTGAAAATCAAGTTTGACATCTGCATTTTCATGGCCTGTCTGCACTAATATGACGAGTCAAGACAATTTATACCAAACAAAACTCTGTGTGTGTGTGGTGTGTGTGGGGGGGGGGTGGGGGGTGCCATGTGGGGGGGGGGGTAGCAGTGAAGGGTAAATTAGATGTGATTGAAATGGTGGAGAAAGGAAATCCTCACCTCAGCATGTCGTCTGTAGACTAAATCACGTGGGAGGATGTTATTGTTATCCCATTGTCTCTTTAGCACAGATGTTTATTTCACCTTACAGTCTGAAAAGTAGCATCAAACATTTATTACCTGTACTTTAGAAAACTCTATTTCCTTTAAAAAAATGGGGTCCATTCTATAAAAACAGAAGCCCACAGCCTTCAATCCGTCCCCAAAACTATGAATTTAGAGCAATTGTAACAAAATGGGGTTCATTTAGGGGGTTTGACATAAACACAACCTTAAAGTCCATTCCTTAAACCATAATTATTAATTATAATAATGCATTTAGGGGGTTCAGAAAATCCATGGAAGTCCAGAAAATCCATTAAATCTGTCCCCAGAACTTTAAGTAATAGGAACAACAATAACACGGGGCCCATTTAGGGGGTTTAAAAAAGGTAAAACATTAATTAATACCAGAGGATTAAAAAGAACATAAACTTAAATCTTTCCCCAAAACTAAAATGATTATTATTATTATTATCCTTATTATTGTTGTTGTTATTATTATGGTTATTATTATTATTATTATTATTATTATTATTATTATTAATACTAATACTAATAATAATAATAATAATAACAATAATAATAATAATTCTTGTTATTATTAACTACAACAATAATAGTAATTGTAAAGGGCCAATTTAGGGGATTTGAAATACCAACAACCTTAAATATATCCTCAAAAATTAATTCACATCAATAATAACTGAGGGTCCAGCATTTAAATCTGTCCCCACAACTATAAGTAAAAGGAGTAAAAATACCAAAATACCAATAATAACAATAATAATAATAATAATAATAATGCAGGGCCCATTTAGGGAGTTTAACAAGTCCAGAACCAAAAATTTGTTCTCGAAACTATAATTGTTGACAATAATAATGAAGGGCCCCATTTAAGGGGTATAAACCATAATATAGGACCATAATATAGGGCTCTTCAGAGAACTAATAATATGCAATAACCTTAACAATTCCTTTAAAACATTAATGGCAATCATAACAGGGGGCCCGTTTGGGGAGGGGGGTTAAAAAGACCAGTACATAAAGTGTACAAAACTAGAATGGCCTATTTAGGTGGTTAAGCAAGTCCATAACCTTAAATCTGTCCCTGACGCTACAAGTAATAATAATAACATAATGCCCACTTTGATGGTTTAAAATGGCCACATAATTAAATCTGTCCTCATAACTACAATTGATGACATAATCATAATAACTGACCCTGTTTAGGGCATTTAATGTTCAATCTGCAAACTATTCCTAATAACAATAATATTGACATCTGCCCATTTTAAGAGGTTCAAAAAGGCCAGAATCTCTGAAACTTTACTCAAAACTTTTTAATATCAATAATAATAACACAGAACCCCATTTAGGGGATTCAACAAGCCTAAAACCTTCAATTTGCCCCCAAAATATGATTAATAGAAATCATAATGCATATGACCTTAAATATACACCCAAAATGATAATAATAGCAATAGTAATAAAACCCCTAATTTGTTTTAAAAACCATAATTAATGGCAATAATAATAATAATAATAATAATAATACAGGGCCTGTTAACGAGGTCTGCAAACCCATTATCTTAAATCTGCCTCCACAATTATATTAGGTATTATAATAATAACAACACAGGGCCCATTTAGGGGGGTTAAAAAGCCCATTACTTTAAATCTATCTCTGAACCTGTAAGTAAAATAGGAAGAGTAATCAAATAGGACTCATTTGGGAGGTTCAGAAACCCCACTACTTTAACTATCTCCCCAAAGCTGTAATTAATAGCGATAATAATAATGCTGGGAAACTTTAGGGGGTTCCACAAGACTACAATGTTTAATCTATCCCCAAAACTGTAATTAATTACAAAAAGAACACAAGGACTATATTAGAGCATTCAACAAGACTACAATTTTAATTTGTCCCCAAAACTATAATTAATAGCAATAATAATGACAAAGAGCCCATTTAGGTGGTTCAGAAAGCCCACAAGGTTAAACCTGTTCCCAAAACTCTAATTAATAGCAATAATAATTATGTGGGGCCCATTTTAGGGCTGTTCTAAAACCCCACATCCTTAAATATGTTTCTAAAACTTTAATTAATTGCAATACTAAAGAAGTGGGACATTTTTAGGGAGGTTTTTGAGACAATACCATTTTTCATCTATACTCAATATGTGTCTCTCGAACCAGAGGCACAACCTGCACACACACTGCTCTCCACGTTCACTCCTGACCTCCCTGGAGAGAAACAAACTCTTGCCGAATCCGTCTGCAGCTTCTAATTTACATTTAAAGTGCCTGCTGATGTTTTGGTCGGACTCAGGTCGTCTAATCCCAGGCTGAGCCCCAGAGGTCTGATCTGAACCATGCATTAGGATAAAAGTCTGATTACATCACAGCGGTCTCGAGTCCTACAGAGCAAAGTAACAGCTCTGTTTTAAATAGTCAATCAACTGTATCAAATAAGCTGTGTTTCAATTTGTTCCCTCACTCACTTGTTCCCTATTCCACAATTATTCTGGTCTAAATGAAACTCTATGTAGGGAGCTAGGAAGTGAGAACAGAATTTGGAAAGTGCTTATTGCAGTGGTCACATAAAAAATAATAAAAACGTGCTGTTTTGTTACACTGTGTGCAGTTTGGACAGGGTGTCAGTCCATGGCAGAAATCCATGTGTTCCACCTAACCTTCAACTTAAACTCACAATAGCCATCAGAGCTCAGGCTAGCAGGAGGTTAAGTGCTAATAAGGTTATAAGAGGTACCTAAAGGTTAAAAAAGCTTAACATGAGCTATAAGCTAACAAGAGGCTAAGTGCTAGCAAAGTACTAATGGGTAATATGTAGCTAATTGCTAATAATGTGCTAAGGGCTATATTAGGTAATGGCTATCAGGAGGCTGAGCGCTAACAAAGCATAATCGGTAGCTAAATGCTAAGAAAGTGATAAGGCCTAACATGAGCTAAAAGCTAATGACCTAAGTGTTAAAAGGTACAAAAGTAATAGGTAGCTAAATGCTAAGTAAGTGATATGGCTAACATGAGCTAAAGGCTAACAAGGAGGGGCTAAATGCTAACAAAGTGCCAAGGGCTAATAGGTAGCTAATCTTTAAGATTCTGCTAAGGACTACACTAGCAAAAAGATAACAGGCTATGTGCTAAGTGGTATGGTCTAATGGGTAGCTAAATTTTAAGAAAGTGCTAAGGTCTAAAGTGAGGTAAAAGCTAATAGGTTACATGCTAATAGGTAGCAAAATGCTAAGAAAGTGCTATGGCTAACATGAGCTAAAGGCTAACAAGGAGCAAAGTGCTAAGGGCTAACTATTAGCTAAATGCTAAGAAAGTAGTAAGCCCTAAAGTGAGGTAAAAGCTAACAGGCTATGTTCTAAAAATGTACAAAGGGCTAACTATTAGCTAAATGCTAAGAAAGTGATAAGGCCTAACATGAGCTACAAGCTAGTGATCTAAGTGTTAAAAGGTACAAAAGGCTAATAGGTGGCTAAATGCTAAGTAAGTGATATGGCTAACATGAGCTAAAGGCTAACAAGGGGGGCTAAGTGTTAACAAAGTGCCAAGGGCTAATAGGTAGCTAAATTTTAAGATTCTGCTAAGGACTACACTAGCAAAATATAACAGGCTATGTGCTAAGTGGTATGGTCTAATGGGTAGCTAAATTTTAAGAAAGCGCTAAGGTCTAAAGTGAGGTAAAAGCTAATAGGCTACATGCTAATAGGTAGCAAAATGCTAAGAAAGTGCTATGGCTAACATGAGCTAAAGGCTAACTGTTAGCTAAATGCTAAGAAAGTAGTAAGGCCTAAAGTGAGGTAAAAGCTAACAGGCTATGTGCTAAAAAGGTACAAAGGGCTAATAGGTAGCTAAATGCTAAGAAAGTGCTAGGGCTAACATGAGCTAAAGCTAACAATGGGGCTAAGTGCTATCAAAGTGCCAAGGGCTAAGAGGTAGCTAAATGTTAAGAAAATCCAAGAACTATGTGAGCTAAAGGTTTACAAAGTGCTAATGTGTATCTAAATGCTATGAATGTGCTAACATGAGGCTAATATAAGCAAATGGCTAACAACTCCCTCAAAAGACTAACTTGCCCCATTGTGTCGGCAAGCTAGAAATCTGCATACAAAATAAAAGTCTTTTAACACTGATCTTTTGTTGTAATTGGATAGCTAGCAGTAGCCAGAGGGGTTAGTATAGCTAGCTAATCAGTAAACGACCAACTGTGTAACTTTCATTCTGGTTTTAGCTTAGTTTTTCAAACCTGCGTCCTCTTTCAGCGACATTAGCAAACAATAGCAGTTGCCGTGTCCTTATCTAAAGAAAAAAAGCTTTGAAAGCTCTGGCGTTAGCTTGTGTTTTTTCTGTCTGTGCTGCAGTTAACCAACAAGATGACGCTAGTCCAGACATGTATTACTGAAGAATAATGGGGGCCCTGTTTGAGAAATATGTTAGCTTTTGATAAATGATGGATAACGTTATTGGTAGGAACCTCGGACTTCTGGATGCGATTGTTCGCTGTAGATGTATGACAGATCATCCAGAGAGAGAGATTAACGTGATGAGTCTGTTCTGCTCGACTGCTCTGAGCTGTTCTATTTAATTATATAGACCAGAGAGAGAGAGAGAGTGAGACAGAGAGAGAGAGAGAGATTAAAATGCTAATTAAAGAGTCTCCGGCAGCCAGGAGAGACTGGCAGAACTGGACACAGTGGCTAGCCTCATTAGCATATCCGTCACACAGGACTACACACTCACACTCGCAGAGTGTTTGACGAGCCTCTGAATTTCCATTTCCTCCCTCATTTTTTCACTAACATCTCTCTCTCTCTCTCTCCTCAAAGTAAACACTCGGTCACGGACCCACACTGTGTAATTATTCTCTGTCCTTTGTGTAATCTCTAAAAAACCATGACGGATCGAGTCTACATCGTCTGGGGCACAAGCTAAATTTACCACAGAGGGTAGCTGAGTATGACTTGAGTAGATTAATGTATCACTTCGGTTTGCGGAACTGTGTTTAAATGTTTGCTAGTTAATATTAACCTCCTGTGGTAACTATGGCTTGCTTGTAGCAACATATTCATGTCCTCTGGTACTTTTCCGAGGATCGGTCCCCCAGTGGTACAGCAGTGACCCTACCCAGCCCTGCGACTGACTGCCTTCTCGTTATGTCTGCATCTTGTGTTCTCATTACCAAAGGTACAATCCAAGGAACTGTCACTCAAGGGTTTAGCAGAGGCAGTTTGCCAATGCTGGAACTTGAACCCTGGACCAGTACCTTTCCACATGAAACCACTGTCACATTAGCATCTTGCTATATGTAATAAGTGCATCCTAGTATGCCTGCCATTGTACTCGGTGGTCTCAGAGGACCTAGGCTTAATGCGATGGACTGTACCCAATGAATTCAGAGATGGTCGCTGGACCACTCCATAACCCTGACCAGGACAAGAAGGTTATGGGAACTTTCCATTCTAATGTGGTATTTTCAGTTAGGTTGAAATAACACCGATTCTCATGTAGTAATTTCGGTCGGGTTCTAGTAACCTCCATCCTCATGTGGTAAAGTCAGCTAGTATAGCTAGTAACCTATATCTTCATATGTTGACTTCAGCTGGCTTGTACTAAACTCCATCCTTCTTTCATAATATTTTACCTGGTTTCTAGTAGCCGTCATCCTTCTGTGATAATATTCAACTGGTTTATTGTAACCTCCGTCCTCTGTTACATTCAGCTGGTTGCTATTATCCTTTATCCTAATGTGTTAATTTCGGTTGATTTGTAGTAACCTTTTGTCACGACAAGGGTATCTTCTTCGTGGCATATGGTCCGCGTGCCGCTGGAGGAGGGGTTATTGTCCTCTGGTGGCGTGGCGCTGCAGCGGGCTACTAATTGAGATCAGATGTACTGAGTGTTATAAAGAGCCTGGAGAGGATCGAGAGTTCGAGCGGCATTGTCTGGTGTATCGCCCGTCACGTTGGGATGGCGCGTCGCTTGAACTCTGGATCCTTAGGCAGTGGCGCGCTTTGGTGGAGCTGGTGATGCACTGTGGTAAAGACCAATCATGTTGGTTTGTATATTCTACAGGTTCTGTTGGCGAGGCACATCCCGGTCCTGGATACAATCTTTAGGGAAGAAGGTACCACCTGTCCTTGGTAGAGGACAGGTGGAGTACGGGCAGGAGCCCCGAGGTATGGCAGTCCTATCAGATAGAGTAGGGACATACTAGGTGCTCCAATGATAGGGAGGCACTAAGCTCTGTTTGGACAGCTGCGGGAACGAACGGTCGGATTCCCGAGCACGTCCACGCGGGACGTGGCCAGTGGCATCGACTGGTTGGGCGCCCGGATAGGCACCCCTAAAACGACAAGAGGGTTGTTCCCCGTGGCGCCAGTCCACCGTCGAGCGGTGTCCTCCTGCCTGGGGTTCCCCAGGGCTCCCCCAATGAGACCCGTTGGCGGGACGTGCGCTCGGTGTTCCAGTGCATCCCAGTTCGCACCGGTCAGCCGGTTTGGCTGTGAGTCTGTGTTTGGTCTGGTTTTGGTTCTTTATGTTTCTTAAATAAAGCACTTTTATTGGTTTCACTGTCCTGCGTATGGGTCCTTTTGTGTTTAAATCCCCTGAACGTGACACCTTTATCCTTATGTGATACTATTTTGGCTGATTTGTAGTTACTTTCGTTTTCATTGGGACCTATTCTGTAGTCCTCTTGATCCAGGTGTAATTGTACCCTGCATATGACAATAGTCTGGTCAGAGAATAAACAGTCACTGTTGCAGCTCCAGAGGATGATCCCCTTAAAACTTAAACACTTAAAGTCTCTCTGTCTGTGTCTGCAGTGGAGCAGAAGGGTCAGTTGGAGAAGGAGAGCGGTATGAAGATTGTGGAAGCTGGCCTGAGTGATGTAAGTCCACTGTAACCACTTTCTCCTTCATAGTTCTCTTCCTCTGTCAGCTCACAATGATCTTCTTCCTTCTTGGCATGTAAAAGTGCGTCCAAGGACAAAAAACAGTTTAGTCACGTTCTACTCAGTTATGTGCTAAAGGTTTGGTGCTCCAGATGATCCTCTATTTTGGAATGTTTTTTTATAGGTAGGTGAAATGATTAGGGGATTACGGAGGCATGGCCGGCACTGTCATTTAATAGCTCCACGGTCCAGGTCCAGGGTTTCGTCTAGTGTCAAACCACATTCTAAAGACATGGTAGGCCAGTTGGCATCTCTAAAGGGTTCAAGTGGTGGTAGTTCCTGCCTTCTGCTGCTAGTTAGACCCTAGTCCCCAGTGACCCTGAACTGAATTAAAGTGATGGGAAATGATTGATTCTGCCATTCAGAGAGAATGTGGTGTCATAGTGGTTAAGATAGAAGGTACAGGGTTCAAATCCCACCTCTTCTCCTGTTCAGTCCTTGAGCAAGACTGTTAACTCACATTTGCTTGGATTGTAAGATTGTTTCAGTTGTTAGTCACTCTGGATCAGGTCATCTGCTACACACAGAGGTCTTCATCAAGAATTCAACACGGGCTGTACAGGGACTTTAGCCCTCAACCACCAATTTCTCATACTTATGGGAAAAAGTAATGATGCCTTTTTTTAATTTACAAACAAGTTTAATAATCTAAGCAAGATAATGAGCAGTGGTGTGAGGGTGGTGCTTTGCATACCTGACCAGTCTATGAGCAGTCACAGAGCTTTCCTAGACTTCCTGTCCTGACTTAACATTTTTTAGAATGTGGAAACTAAAAGCAGGAAATGTTTAGTCCTTGTGTGAGGGTCAGCGGTCTTTTGTTTTTCATACCTTCAATCAGCTACCTAGAGGAGGGCAGGGAAAGGGGTGCCCAAGGTTTTGTGGTTTCCTGGTTCGTCTCTTTCTGATTTCATGTGGAACTGATCAAGACGGAAGTATAACAGGATTAAAAGCTCATAAGACAGAACACAAGTCAAGCTTTTCTGGGATTTTGTGTGGTTGTGTGTGTGTGTGTGTGTGTGTGTGTGTGTGTGTGTGTGTGTGTGTGTGTGTGTGTGTGTGTGTGTGTGTGT
>JAVSBU010299161.1:0-18441 GCA_033118015.1 Loricariichthys derbyi | reverse complement strand
ATTAAAGCACCTTTTTTGTTATCCCACTATCCTGCATATGGGTCCTTTATGTTCAAATCCTCCAGGTCATGACAGCCCCCAGTCCCCCAAACTTGGGAGTGGAACCGTTCCAACAAAGATTAGCTTGGAGATCTAGTTCCAGTGCTGTTATAGATTTGTAAATACCTACCCACAATTATCCTGATATGGATTGGGACAGAGGATCTGGGCCTTAGCCAGGTCCATCCTGGTTTTTCCATCCAAATTTTTGACTTGCTAGGAGTCCAAAAAAACGACCAAAGTAATTGAATCAGATCATCACAGATCCTCCACCGTACTTAAAAGTAGGGACTGGATTATGTAAGTATTTGTTACTAACATATAATAACATTTTAGTCAATAATCCAGTACCTTCTCTGCTTCAGTACCAGTTGCTTTTGTTTATTGGTGGAAATGGACATTTTGTTTTTCATCTCGCGTTTATCTGACCCTCCAGATGCCACCTTATGATGTGGTCACATGGAGGCACTGAGTTACGACACAGCGGTCCTCCTCGGCTCTTTTCCTCTTTACGACCCCACCGAATCCCGAGCCGGGCCTGGACGAGGCGTTTGCGCAAGCTTTCCACATGTTTTAAATCAGACGTAATGTAAAGCAGAGGTCCAAAACCATCACATCAAATATTTACACAGTGAGATAAACAACATTCTGTTCTCTGACGCTATGGAGGTCTCTACTTCCTCTACGTTGCCTGAATTGCAGGCCATGAAAGCATAACGGGTCCCGGGTCACTTCTGTCAAGGAAGTGAGTCATGCTCCGTTTTCAGTCCTCAAAACGGCCTGAAAAGAAGGACATGTCACAGCTGGGTTCGACTCTGATGGGCAGCTCTAGTTTTGTGCTCCAAACAATGGAAGATAGCAGAGGGAAGTGCTGATAAGAGAGTGAATGTCAATGTACACCCCAGTTGTGCACTAATTAATGGAAGGTCTGGTTCACTTGACTTTGGAAAGTCCTAAACATCAGATCAGTGATAGTGTGGAGGACGGATGGGCCAATCCATGTAGGCTGCTGTTTTTGTGTCCAGCTATTAATGAATTTCCATTAAAACAAAGCTGTTGAGGTTTGAACAGAACCCAGAAACCAAACACTCGAAAGCAGGGAGGCTTTACAATTCTAAATGGTCACTGTGATGTGTTTTTAGGTTGTTTCTGGTGAAGAGCGATTTGGAGTGGAGTCAGCAGGAGAGCGATATTCTGGGTCAGGGTGGCAGTGGCACCATCATCTACAGAGCCAAATACAGAGGCCAGTCAGTGGCTATCAAACATTTTCCATTCAAGAAATGCAGACAGCAGACGCTCAACAGTGGGACAGGTGAGCATCCCGCAGGGTAATTAGTTAATAAGGAAGCGCCAATCGCAAGCAGCCAATAATCAATCTGTATACTGTGTCTCAAAGCCTCCCCAAAAAGTGTTTGCTGGCCATTTGGCAATAGCTGCGTTTCATTTCAGGGTTGCCAAATCCTCCAGTTACCAGGCACCTGAGGAAGCAGAATCGTTTAGAGGAAACATTGTATCAACATTTTATAATAAAATAAGATTTTATCCTCCTATTATTAGCTTATTATAAGGGTTTTAAGCATGTAAAAGTAGGCGAGGCTATAATACGGGTTATGATACAGTCAATATATGATGGGTTACATAAAAATGAGATTTCACAGCATGAAGTCTGCAAACATCTGGGTGTGTATATCTTAGTTATTGGTCAAAAAGAGCGAAGCGAAACACTTGTACCCCCACTTATTCTCCTTTGGGTTGGGAACCTCAGAATTTACTGGTCAGGGGGGTTCATAGAGTAACGCCAAGTCTCCAATAAGCCCCAAAAACCTGCAAACCATAACTAGGTTACCAATATTTGTAAGCAGGTTTTTCGAAAATAAGCCCAAGATCTCTTAGAATATGGGAACCTGGTAAGTAGATCCACAATCTATGCTCTGTGCAGACAGAGAATACAGACTGAAATCGTACTATAGATATACATGCTCCAAGAAATCTCATAACAGTGATAAAGTCCAGACCTCTTGAATAATCAGCAGAATAAATTGCAGAAATCTGTATGTAGTCCATATCAGTACCTGCCTATGGTGGTAAAAGTGGTTTTGTACCCCTCCACCCTTTATACCTACCTTTAGTCTGTACTGTCACCTCCTTATAGAAGTGGCATGGAAGGAGAGGGTCCATTTTGCTCTTCACCTCTGTTATTTATACACTTTTGCCTCACAGCTTCCTGGTTCGAGCCCCAGTCCATGCAGGTGAAGTTTGTATGATCCTTCTGTGTCAGTTCTGCATTGTGCTGTCAGTTGATCCATCCCAAAGTGTCCAGTTATGAGTGTCCACTGCATCCATCACCCATCCCAAGCCAGGACAAAATGTCAGGGTCATGAGCCAGGTCTAACAGCACCCCTAACAAGAGCCGAAAGATTTATCTCATTTACTTCTGAAGGACTGCAGCGACGTTTTGTGTGCGATGTACAAAGAGAAATGAAGAGCTCTCTTTCCAAACATCCTGCACTTTGTTCTCAATCTGTTGTTTGTGTTTAGCAGCTGAATTGAAGCTGAATTTCAGAAGTGATTTACGCAGTAACCGTACGGCTCAGCTGGTCAGCAAAGCATGAACGCTGCTAATTTAGCGTGCAGGAGACGGTAAATACCCGGAGACGGGATGTCGTTATTATTCTAAGGCTGTCTTTGTGTGTGTGTGTGAGATACTTTGGCTTTGATATGACACAGACCTGCAGCGTTAAAGAAAATATGAGCACAGACAGTAGAAACGTTAAAGGGTGTGGTTTATCTACCACGTCTGAAGGTTAAGAAATGTGTTCCATCAGTTTAGCAGGACACTCTCGCCTCAAATGACATACGATCACATGGTTATATTTGTACATAAAGATTTCCCCCATTATTAATCCTGATTTGCAGCGATCCGTCCTCCCCTACTTCAGACACCCAATTGTGCCCGTATGTACCCGACCTGGCTGGAAGGAACCTCTGGGGCTCAAACCCTGACCACCATGGTGCAAGTCTGTATTAAAATCATTCTACAAATCAAACTGGAGCTACACAGCAATGAAACTAAAAAAGGGGCGACGTGCTCCCAGGTCAAAGTGCACGTACGTCAGTGTTCTGTATTCACACCGCCTAACCTTCATATTGAGTCCAGGTCACGTTTGAACCCAGGAATTTCTTTTTATAGCAGCTGGCTCTTAGTCTGGTGCCAAAGTAGCTGCTTGGGAACCAGTTTATGACAGAACTGTTCCTTTTAAGGTGTGATGTAAATTTAGACTTGAGACTTGAGTGCAGTTGAGTTGAATAAGCATGTTTTTTACGTATGGGTGCGTGTGCACGCTCCGCGTTATGCATCGCAGCCCTTTACGCTGAGTCCTCTCTAATTTTCGGTGGCTCTCTCCTTTGTTCTCTCTCTACCTGTTTGTCTTTCATATCTGCACGTCTAATCTGCAGCGACGTTCCGTTTCTCGTCTGAACTTTATCAATCTGATGGCGAGCGAGCAGAGGTGATTCTACGATGGCAGAAGATGAATGGAGGCATTAAAATAGCGGCTCAAATCGCTCCATCTGCCATCTCTTCCTCTCTTGTAAGATAAGCAGCAATAGATTTTTAATAGGTGATTTAGGATACGACCTCCCAGCTGCTTTCACTGTTATCAAAGCATCTCACTCCATTTATACGAGGACGTGTTCTGCTCCTCATCTGGGCAGCAACAGTGGCAAGGAAACCCGTCCTGCCATATGTAAACCCTGATTAAAACCAGGCTCAGATGGGTGAGAGTGGACTGCAGGACTGTAGTCTTCATATTCTGTCTCAGTCATCAGATGCAAAGAAAACTCACACAAACACAGGGAGAACATCGAAACCCAACCAGACAAGGGCAGAACTGGGACTCAGGAGACTCTCCTCTATTCACCCTGACAGATTCGACTAAATTAACAATAGCCCACAGTGGACTGGTCCTTAATTTAGTTATGATCATCATAGTAATGTGCAGGAGGTGAAATATTAGGAGGTTTTACAGAACTGATTTGGATGAAGACATCTGTAGGGAATGAAAAATGAGTTCAACGCCGTAAATGAAGGTACCATACAATATCCTGCAAGTCAGATGGCACAGAAACGTTTTACCAGGTGATGGAACTGATACCTAAAAACCTCTATAAATTAGTCTAGACAGACTCCAGAGCCTTATTTGATTTGTTTTCTATTATTATTATAATTATCAGACTAATGGTGGACACGTAGAGCATGGGTTTTTGAGCTTCCTATTAAAGTGAACCTTAAAAATCTTAAAAAGGTTCTACTAGTCTCGGTGCTTGTTCTTTCTGTACTTTTTATGGCTTTTTCAGTAGATATATTAGTTTGGTTGCCATGTTTAGTTGCACTAGTCAGACGTAGGATCTTCCGACCCTATACTGGGCCAAAAAAGTGAAATTTACAGTCTGAACAACTTAGTCTGTGCAAAAACCGCACAGGGATTAACTGTACTTGGAGGGTTTTCATAATGTGATGGCCACCCAGAAATCTCTAGCATTCATGCATTTAGACGTGTAGAACACAAACATTAATATGATCATCTCTGGGTTTTGGGAGGGCAGTGCACTCGGTTCGAATTCCATTTTTAGTTCCTCAGACAGGATGTTTGGTGTCTAACATAAGCATAAATGCTTTTGCAGACGTGACGATGGGCGGCTATTTAGGTATGTTTGCTAAATGTAGAGTTTAGAGGCTTAGCGTTTATGCACCAGCCTGTGTTTCTTTGAGAGTCCTATAATAAGCCACTGTGAGGGGATCTGCCCTCTCCTGCCACGAGGAATTACACCCAGAAAACTCACCACAGCTCTTGTTTTACTTCTCACCTTTGCCTGGAAATCTGGAAAACGGGTGTGGTAACGTTCAGCCAGGTTTCTGTTAATCAGGCTCAGTTTCTTCGTGTTTCTTTTGTCAGCATATTCAGAACGTTGCAGGTCGTAAACATCAACGCATGGAGCCACATGCACCAATTCAACCAAGGGTTCCATAAAATGTTCACACTCCATGGTGGCCTGAACCCCTGCTACTTTTCAGTAGCTGGTTCTTAACACGGAGACGCTCGAGCCGTGCACACAGACATGCCATGGCAGCACACAGAGTTGGTTCATCAGACTTTTGCCCAGCTGGAAGTGCCCCAGTCAGCTGAAGTTCCCCTTATTGGGAAGCTCATAGAACAGCATTGCTGTAACATGTGTAGCAGTGTGAATGCTGTATCTGTCCCTGAGGAGAATTGGACTTCTCTTGCAGATAGCAGACAGTTCTGGACCATATAAGTGTATTGTTAACCAAATGTTGTCATGGCATTCAGATTCTGGCCCACGTTATCTGCCATAGGTAATGTTCTTGCTACCAGTGCAGCTCTGGCTGTGTACTAACTGATTGGACTGTCGTAAACAAGCCCAAGGTCACCATGTGAAAGCTCAAACTTAGACTCTGCATCTGTGGAAACACTTTGTCTGGAGTAATCTGGCAGTCTAGTGTATGAATCTGGTGAAGGTCTGCAGGACCTTGCAGAGACTTGACCTGCAACACGGGATGAATCAGAACGCCGGTTTTGCTCAGGACTTGGCCATCATCAGCACTTGACCTCATTTTTGTGTCCGGACCGTCCTTATGGGAGTGAGAAAGACGGTCAGAGGAGTGGAGACACGTTGTAAGGAAATGGGTACCACCTCCATACACACAGATGGTTTGGCCTGCGTCATGCTTCTTTTGTCAAGGGTCCACACTCGCTGTAAAACTGACAAGAGTTTAACTCTAATTCCTAACTGCTCCCAAACTGTTCTGGCCATGTTATTCTTTAGTGGGACGTCTCTGCTGCACCTTTTTCAACATCTGTTACCCTCGGAGAAGGAAAGCTTTACAACGATTCGCTCTGGGCTACTTAAAAGCTTGGTACTGCCATCCTCCACTAAAGCCATCATCAATCATCACAGCTCGACTCTGCTTCTCTCCCTCCTTCACGTGGAAACCTTGGACTGGAGGTTGAATTTGAGACTTACGACCTCGTTCCACAAGGCTACTCAGACCTCCCAGGTGGGGGTTTGAAACGACGACAGGGCATTAACACCGCTGGAGTCCATGTTTCGAGTTTATCGAGGGGAAGTGATTCTCGACTCATTATGATCTTACAGCTTGAAGAGCTGCCGCCAGGTCATTAGCAGCTCTCCAGCTACTAAATTCCTCTGCTGCTGGACTCGGGTCAGGCTCCCAGAGGCTAATAGATTTGAGGTTACAAGCTACAGAAGCAGCAGCAATTAGGTGTGTATGTGAACCTTGGAGGAAAAGCTCCTGCACTGAATTTAGAGATGAGGGAGTGATTACTCCGATGGGATCATACAATTCTATTGAGGACGCACCAATAATCGGCTGTTTCATGACAGCCTGGTTTTATTCTAAAAAAACAACTGTGCATCCAGGGTCAAAGACCCTTATTTGCAGAACCACCTCAATATGTACAGCGTTCCTCTCAGTATGCATTTGAGAACTGTACTGCTCTTTCCAGTTTAAAGTGGAGCCTCGTACCTGTTTTAATTTTGGCCATCGTGGTGCCGTTTGTCAAGCAGGTGTGTGAGCAGCTGTGATCCTTAATTGATCTGTCCATGTTTCATCGCTGCTCCTAGACTCCATGCTGAAGCACCTGCAGGCCGTGGACGTGTCCAGAAGCTTCTCCGAGTTTCGGCAGGAGGCCAGCATGCTGCACACCCTGCAGCACCCCTGTATCGTGGCTCTTCTGGGCATCAGCATCCACCCCTTGTGTTTCGCCCTGCAGCTGGCACCCCTTGGCAGCCTCAACACCGTACTGGAGGAGCGCAGCAGAGGTGAGTCGGGTTCGTGATACCTTAGGACTACGATGGAGTAGAAATGCTGTTTTAAGGATGTTCACCTTAACAGTTGCACTGAGCTTGTTTGTAACCCTGACCATATTCTAAACGTTTAGCCATTGGAACCTGCTGTGTTTTTGGCTGCCCTCAGATTCTTCCTTCATGCCCCTGGGTCACATGCTGACCTTTAAAGCTGCGTATCAGGTGGCAACAGGACTGGCCTACCTGCACAGGAAGAACATCATCTTCTGCGACCTGAAGTCGGACAACATCCTGGTGTGGTCGTTGCAGGTGCAGGACTCTGTCAACGTCAAGTTGTCTGACTATGGCATCTCCCGACTTTCCTTCCACGAGGGAGCACTGGGGGTGGAGGGCACACCGGGGTACCAGGCTCCCGAGATACGGCCGGGCATCGTCTACGATGAGAAGGTACAAAGCCATGTAAACTGTCTGTGTGCACTCAGAAGGGCCTTTAAGGTCTTATGTAGGGTCTATAGGTTATATAGGACTTGTGTTGGATAATGTATAATATATGGGTTGTATAGGACTTGTGGGTATTTAGTATATTAAGAGTGGATATGTTCTGTAGGAAATATACACTGCCTGGCCAAAAAAAAGGTCACCACCTGTGGGGGCGGGGCTTCGATCTGGGGTTGCTGCTGCATTTCTAGTTCAGGTCTTGGTTCAGCAACGTTATGAGCCCAAAGAATGAGATCAGCTGGTACCTGAATATACTGAACCACCAGGTTATTTCATCAATGGATTTCTTCTCTGATGGCACGGTCATATTCTGAGTTCATAGGGTTTGAGTTAAAATGAATAAAAAAAGAGAGATTTATAGAGTTTGAAGGAGTAGAAAAGCTTGGAGTTTATGTAATGGGTATATATGATCTGTGTGTAGAACCTTTTGGAATAAATTCACTCTATAAGAAGATCTATGTAGATAGAATATATAGGGTCCATAGGATTTAAAAGTTCTTTGAGATGTCCTTGAGGAAGATGGTCTCTAAGGACAACCGATTTCACCATTTACACGGAGTTGGGTTGTTTTTTTTGTTTGTTTTTTGTTTTTTAGAAATGCACATAGACCCATTACACTCTTGTACTGATCCATTACTGACTAACCAAGCCTTGTTTGGGACCGTTTTGTCAGAGCGTGAGCGTTCTGCATTACAGATCTGTCCTTTTGTACCCTGATGAATAGAGTTTTCCATGTGACCTTCAGTCGTTCTGAGATGATTCATCTGTACCAGGGGTGTACTTTGATATGGAGTGGTAGCTGGCTTCATTTTTCGTGATGACCTCATCCCCTTGGTCTCTGACGAAACCACGACCCTGCCCTCTCATGCTTGGTTTTTCAGGCTGTAATTTCACGTGGCACTTTGCTTGATGTTCATTCTTTTCTTAAGTGACGTTACTCCTTTAAGCGTTTACATTTTGGCTCAAACGGGAGCTGATAAAATCCCCAAATGGGAACGTTATCGGTCGGGTGCTTAGTGTAATGGATGATTTTAAAGCTCTGGTTTTGAAATCATGTCACCCTATATGAGCCTCTCATGACGTGATGGAACGGCGTCCACATTTCCACTCCTTCACTACTGTTCCTGAATCAGTTTCACTGAGGGAGCATAAGGAATGGGCCTCACGCTCGACTGCTCGATTTAATGCTGCTGTGCTTATTCTTCTGTCTGGAGTCTGTCTGTGAAGAATAAGCACCGAAATCGGCGAACTCTTCTTTTCTTTAAATGCATGTTCACCTTTTGCATTAATAATAGTAATCTGTACTGTGCAAGGTGTTTTAAAAGACAAAAGATGGCTCTGACTGAATCAGTAAGGAAGACTGGTCTCAAACAAGACTTTTTTTGGCAGTTGTTCTCAAGACGGCATTGGCGTTATCCAGCGTGATTTCACCCCAGTAAAAGATTGGTGATGTTACTTGCTCAGACTTCACTCTTCTTTGGTCTTCAGGTGGTCGTTGCAACGCTTTGAAATGCATCTTCTAATCTGTACGTGCATTTGTCTCTCTCCGTCTGTCCATCGCTCTGTCTCTAAACATCCCTCAGAGGTAAACGGTAGCAGCTACGCTTTTGATTGTCTTCGCACTTGTGGTGGAACGACGACGTTAGCGGTTAGCATGGTTGCTTCACATCCCCAGAGATCCTGGTTCGATCCTCACCTCGGACTCCACCTGTGTGGAACCTGCAAGTCGTCCCCGTGTCCTCCTGGGTTAACTCTGAGTACACTGGATACCCCCCACATTCCAAAGACCTCACCAAATTTCCCCAAAACAAATGCGACTGATTAGTGTCTCTGTGTCCTCACTCTTGTCGTGGTTAGTCATTGATGCTGATGTGAGGTTAAATAAGTCAATAAAGACAAAAACAAACACTTGCTTCGATTAAAAAGACTTCTAAAAGCATGCGATCTGTATTTATTTATTAATTTAACGTTTGTGGGTTTGATGTTCTGCAGTAAGATGAGAACTAGGACTGTGAATCATTTTCTGCTGTGGTCTGGACCACGTTAACCAAACTACTGGTATAAACTCACCCTAAATGTTTATACTCTTCAAATTTCCACCAATTAAACAGATATAAGGAGAAGGCAGGCATGTAGGGTCTGCAATAAAACTCTATGTTGAGAAAACGCTGACATTTCCTTTTACTTTTAAAGTCGGAGCCAAAAGTCTGAGAGAAAATGCTCACGATCAGGATCTGGGGAAGCAACGTGAGCCCTTAAACTGTACTGGGTGTAATTAAGTAACTGCAGCCATGTGTTTTAACGTCTCTCCCATTTAACTGTGCAGATGCTCATACCGTTCCAAACTTGTGCAGGAGGGAAAATGGGTTTGACAAGCTTCTGCCTCCTTCCTGCATATCTCACGCTGTTCATGAGTGACGTCAGGCTGGGCTACTGTACCTTCAGCAGCTTGGAGAACCACATCTGGTTTTTCCATAGCTTGGCGAGACTTGTGCTATAAAAACATGCCGTGTTCTTTTTTTTTAAACCACATCCATTCATAGAAAAACAGAACATCATGATGTTGTCATCATTCAGATATGACCTGGTTCCACTCGGTCTGCACGAGCCAGATACAAACCGCAGTGTTAGTGACACAGCAGGGTTCGTCTCACTGCATCCCATTCACTCTTAGGTGGACGTGTTCTCCTACGGGATGGTCCTGTACGAGCTGCTGTCTGGACGTCGGCCGTCCTTGGGTCATCACCAGCTGCAGATATCCAAGAAGCTCTCCAAAGGTGTCCGTCCCGTTCTGGGAAACCAGGAGGAAGTCCAGTTCTACTGCCTGCAGGCTCTGATGCAGGAGTGTTGGGACACCAAACCAGAGAAGGTACCACCATTAAAGGGAACAGGAACGGCTTTCCAATTTCCTCTAGTTATCTCTAAAGCCACATTCCCAAAACAAACCTGTATTTATTCAGCAGGCATGATTAGGAAATATCGCTGAACTTTGCATTTTATCCTTAAACGTGCTTCAAGTTGCAGCTTTTAGAAAGGCAAGAACTTTTACCATATATGGAAACAACTTGCTTCTTGAAAACCAGTAACCCCTCCCTGTAGGTCCTGACCCAAGAGCAGTTAACATTTCCTAAATAAACTGCAAGAATGACTATGAAAAGTGAAATAAATCCATCTGCAGATGTTTTTATCTTCTCTAGTAATACAGACGTCTGGAACACAGGGCCTGGGGCATGTAAGCATACTCTGGACAGGCCTTCAGTCCATTGGAAGGCCTGGCAGGGGTTGCTGTTGCTGTACCAAAGGTTAACCCCTCAAACCCAGTTAGTGGTGCAGCATGGTCGTCGCACAGCTCCAGTTCAATCCAGACTTCATAATCCGTCTGTGAGGAGTTTGCATGTTCTCCCCACGCCCACACTGGTTTACTAAGTACTCTGGTTTCCTCCCACATTCTGAAGACATCAGGTTAATTGGTTGCTCTAAATTGGCCCAGTGAGGCTGTAACCTCGTTCCTGTCACGACACTGATGCAGCTGATTAGTTGTTCTCTTGTATGGATGGTAATTGGTATAAAAGTGTGTTGCAGTCTAAAAATGTACCTTCTGCCTGTGTTTGTGTGTATAGCGCCCTCTGGCCTCGCCCATGCTGAGGCAAATGCAGGAGCCAAGTTTCACCTGTTTGAGGTACCTGTTGCCCTGCGAGCAGCACAGCCAGCTGTTCCTCTCCGCGCTGCAGGGTTACAACGCCATCTTTTGGGATGGAGACAAAGACAACAGGTGTTTAAGTTTTTTTTTTTTTTTTAAAGAACGATTTTTCCTGGTTGAACTGCAGCAGCCCAAAAATCATTTGTTGGACTAACAACTCATTCAGGACAGAAAGTGTTCATGTCTACACCTCAGAAATCAGATCTGAATGACATCATCTGATTGAACACCTTGTTAATATGAGATCACCTAAAGATGTGCATATCAATGCCCAAAAATCTCTCTCCTGCTGTCTTTATTAGGCTGAGACAGCTCAGAGACTGTTATGTCCTCTTACTTCAGTTGTCTCCCTGCTTTAACCTTAGGGAACAAAAAGTCGCTGCAGTCTGATGTTTTGTCTCTCCTGGCTGTTCCTGTTATCGCAAAGTCTGTGCAGTTTTACTAGGAAAAAGTAGCACGGAAAATGTTCCACGTACGCCAAACTCCTCTGTGATTCGTCCATTCAATGAGCAAATAATTCAGATATTTTGGCACTTTTACGCTGAATGAACAAACTGTGAGTAAATCCTATTTTGGCTGCTCCCATAAGGGGGCGCCAAAGAGGATCACCTACATTAGATTTTGGTTGGACTTTGATGCAGTCCTCCTTAGTCCAGGTTTGGGGTCCATACTAGAGGCACACACCCAGTTTTTACAGTTCAAGCTTCACGCTCTAATCCCAAACCCGAGTTCAAACCCTTTGATGTGAACGCCGAGCAAAGCATGAGAGGAAAAGTACTGATATGAAGCCTCACTTTTCAGCAAGCTGAAGCGCTTTTATATTAATTAGACTCATCATGAGAAGAACCAATTAAGCTAGAAAAGCTGTGCTTGGAAGACGAGAAGAAAGGAAACATGGGATTAGGAATAAATACTGAAAAAAGTTTATTAGTAGAACTCGTGCGTGAGCAGTGAAAATGGGCGTGGCTGCTGAGATAATATTTGCTAAGGCATTAATTATATCAGCACATCATTTTTAAATATTCCATTAGTGTGAAATTGTGTTTATATTGTCTCCTTTTATGGTAAACCACATTTTAGGAGCTCTTGTACACCCCACCCCTCCTGCCTCCCCCCACTTCGTTTGGGTTATTACACATTTAGTCCTTTCCTCATTAACTCCAGTTAAACCTCAGCATGCTGGAACGAAACGCCCCTGTTAACCTGATTTAATGTGAATACATAAATGGCGCTTTGATGAGATTTTAATATTCATGAGCTCGAAGCCTATAAGGATGCATTATTATGCACGACAGGCTTCCTGTAAGATAAACGACCGTTTCCAGGTGAGATGAGGAGCGGCTGCTTTTGTTTGCGTCTCGGTCACCCACCCGAGGCGTCCTGACACAATCCCCACGCCCAGCTTTTATCTCGGCGCCCAGATGCTGGCAATTACTGCTATTGCAGTCTCAACGTGCCAAGCGGAGCGTCCTAAAGAAGCACTGGAGGGTGGTGTGATGCACAAACCGAGCCTGTGAGCTGATGCAGAAGAACCGGGGCTTTGTCCCTGTGGAAAGGCTGCGGCAAAATGCATGAGGCGCCCTACGTGGTGCAGGAAGAGACGCGTTGTGAAAATGGAAAATGTCAGCCTGAAATTCAGACGTTCATAAAGATGAGGAGAGATGTGAGAAAATGGAGATGACTAGACTTATTTGGTAGATTTGCACGTTTGATCGTCCGTTATTAGAGATGCAACAAATTCTACTTGTAAAAATGTTATATGAGGCTGGGACAAAGAGTTCAAATAATCACGATTAGCAAACAAACAGAGAACATGTTGTTTAGGAAGAACGAAGAAATAAAAGGAGAAACAAGAAATGCGTCTTTGCAACGCAGCCGCATGAGTTAAACATGTTCCCCAAGTGCAGCCTCGTGCACGCTTCAGTCCTCTGATCGTGTCATAAATACCACAGGGAATGCATTGTGCTGTCACCTAAAAGACAATTTCTTGAGAGAGAGACTGAAGCTGCTTTCACACCAAACGGTTCTAATGACTAACTTGGGAGAAACATAGTAAGACAGAGGGCAGGGTTAGATGGGACTTATCTACAGTAAGATAAAATTTTACCATTTTAATTAGTAAAACAATCAAACCAATTTAATTTTAGTACTACACAATTGACAGTTATTTTATTTATAACAAATTCAACATCACTGCTTAGGTTGTAGATGGGAAGGAAGGTGAGAGAGGAAACAGTTTTTAGCAGTACACTAATGGTCACATGATTTAGTGATGGATGGTGGAGTAGGGGAGCTTTGGAGACCCAAACCACAGGGAGTGCAGAAGGTGTGTGATTAACGGCTCCAGACCCGAAAACCATGGGTTGTAATTTTATAAATGAATTAATAAACTGCATAAATCAGCTGTGTTTTAGTTTCCCTATCAGTCGTAAGGAATCTGCACACACACGGTTAGCTGTATAACTTATGATAAGGTTCATAAATCAGCCCCCACGCCCAGGCTCGTTAACGCCGCCGTCTTTTTTCTTATCGGTCTATTAGTGAAACAAAGCAGCAGCTGTGAATCAGACTGTCATTTTCATCCACAGTTTGTATAAAATGTGTGTTTTGTAGTAACTCTGTGTGTGTGTGTGTGTGTGTGTGTGTGTGTGTGTGTGTGTGTGTGTGTGTGTGTGTGTGTGTGTGTGTGTGTCAGGAACTATACGGTAGTGAACACAGACAAAGGTCGGGTGGAGGTGAACCGAATGCCGTGTCCCGGATCACGTCTCACCTGTCAGCTGAAGATGGAGAACACCCTATGGACCGCCACCGAGGTGGGCCTCTTATTCTTCATCCAGGCTTCTCTCACCATACCGTAACACGCTGCCATGGAAACGGCACGAGGCCATAGGCCGAGACGTATTTGAGTTCCCACAGGGGGGAATAAAGGACTTTGAATGGAAGTTACCACCATTTGAAGTCGGGGACTGTGGGTTTAATTTATTTGTTTGTCACTTGTTAGCGAATACGCTTACATTTACTTAATACTCTTAATTATTAGTATGAACGGCGTACTCTGATTTCTCGCATCGGCTTCAGAAGTCTAATTAAAAAGATGGATTTTAATACAGTAATTGGATTTCTCAGCTCATTTATCCCCTTACTCTGATTTTAATACATAGAGCTGTCCCAGAAGAAGCTAGCAGACTCACACGGTTGCTTAGTCTGGTTATTCTAAGCGATTTTTGGATTATTGTTCTATAAAGTACACACAAAGGGCGTTGAGGGTTACAGGTTTCTAAAGTGTGGTTGCTTATTTGGCCTCCCCTTTCGCTCTCTTCAATATTCCTTCACGTTGATTTTGTTCAGTCTCTAAAGTTAAGATGAAAAAACTTGTAAGTTGCCTGGCTTTTCTTTTTTTGGGGGGCTTATTTGTGTAAACCTGGTTGCTTGTTTCTGTCCTCGGATCTGGCAACCCTTGGATTAAAACGCAGCACCTGCAAAATGGCTACCGAACACTTTTTTTGTGAGACTCTGAACGTTGAAACGTTGAACCAGAGTCGTGTAAAAGTTGAGCAAAAGTGTCCCCTGTTATCTGATTACCCGGGTGCTGGTAAAGTCATGGATCAGATTATAAGTGATCAGATTATTAAGTTGATCTAAACACTCACTGTTAGTTAAAACTTAAGTTAACCAAGTCAGGCTTTGCCTTTTCTGATCGATTTTTGTTGCACCATTCTGTGCTGGTAACGCAGGAGTTTAGTCCTCAGACAAAGCTCCCTGTGTCCTGGTCGATCCACATTTCTGTCCTCACCTGTGGACACGGGTAGTGACTGAAAAGGTGTTTGTCTATATCTCCATTGTGTCGTTTCTCCTCTAAATGGAGCCTCTGAATGGTGGCTAATCTTGAGCTGATGTTCTTGTTGTTAGGAGCAGGAGATTTTAATCTACAGTCTGAAAGAGATGTGTCCCCTGAGTCACCCACAAAGGCTGCTCTGTTGTCCGGCCGTGGTCACCTGCCTCATGCTGATGCCGTCCAGGTCGGAGGTCAGTATCGCGGCCCATTCACACACGTACCTGCTGTTCATGTACTTTTAATTAGGATGGGATGGAAACGGGCACCGTTTGCTGACATGCCGGTGTGAGGTGAGACGAGGTTGGTCTGGAAAAGTCATTTAAAGATGCAGTTTGTCTCAGACCTTACAACAAGTTACAAACTATAAAATTAATTCGATTTTCATGAAGGACCATTTTGGACTGATCCTGACTATTGTAATGCCATTAGATGTAATGTCTGATTCCCCTTTAAATGTTTGTCTGAAATAAAATTTTCATGCTTTATTTACACATTTTGGCTTACAAAATTCAAACCCAGTGCTAATCGAGTTTGAACAGATCACCCTGGAGCTTTTGATTGAATAACCAGCGACTCTAACATATAAAAAGGGTCAGAAATCCATTGGGTTATCGTGTTTTCATATCACGTCGCTCTGGTGCCGCTCGAGAGCGTTATCTATAAGATCCAATATTTACTCTGATTATTGTATGTGCACGATCTCACCCGTGTTTTAAAGCTCCTGCACCGTAACTGTGTCGACGTCCTCTGTGAGAACCGGCCCAGAGCCGGTGTCCCTCAGAACCCCACCCAGGCTTTGGGATGAACACGGCGGTTCTTCCACCTTTCTCCTCCTCTTGATTGAAGGGGGCAGAGTGCAGGTTTTGGTCCTTTAGCTCTCGGAGGCAGCTGGCCCTCACTTCAGACAACAATCACAGAGCTGCTCCTCGTCCCTGTCCAAACACACACTTAGACTCCACCCGCCCGCTTTGATGTGGCCTCCACCCACCTCTTTGATTCACTCAGGGTCAATGGTGATGTGTTGTGCCTTTGGGGCACCGTAAGGGAAGGGAAGAAGGGAAAGGAGAAGGGAAGGTAATGTTTTCGTAGCTTGTTCCAAAACTGCTCTGAATAAAACTGGGGAAGGACTCATGGCTGGGTCAGGGGTTTGATATGTCTTACCTTTAGTTTTGATCCCAAACGTCACTGTTGTAGACTTCCAGTGGGGTCATGCTTGTGCACTCATGTCCCCGAACCATGTTTGTCATGCTAATCCGGATTCTGTCTGCGCAGACCTTACCACGGGCTTTTGCCGGCATGGCGGACGGTCTGGTGGCCGTGTACACGCTGGTGGACGATTTGCCCCTGGAGGGAGAGGTCTACGTCTGCTCTCACACCCTCAACAAGTCTCTGTTAGGGATGGAGGACTCGGACGAGCGCCAGAGGCCGTACCCGGTGAGGAGCGTTGTGTCCGTGCGCTCCGGCTCCGAGGTGTGGTACACCAACGGGCCCGGGGTGCTCATCATAGACAGTCTGTCCCTGCGGCCCATTCGCCGGCTCGACCCTTACCTCCCGCCCTCTTGTGTGGTCTCCATGGTGTCTGCCTGCAGCTTGCGAGGTGACGAGGCAGTCTGGTGTCTGGACGACCACACCAACACCCTGCTGATGTACCACGCTAAGAGTTACCAACTCTGCGCCAGCTACAACTGCGGAGACCTGCATCCACTACGGGACACTTTCTTGGTCCAGAATCCTGCAGGAGTTCCAGATGTGACTTTAGACCTTTCAGAGAAGGAGGAGCCGGTCCCCCGTGACCCGAAGGCCACCGTGACTGTGACGGTCATGCACAGTAAGGAGGCTGGGACACAGATCCTCACCCAGCAGGACTCTTTGGATTATTGCTCCATCAGTTCCTCTGGGTTCAGCTCGGACCAGCTGGCAGAGCTCACCCACACCGAGGGCTCCAGCTCGGGGGCACTCAGCTCGCTGGCCAGCGGCAGCATGATCTTCACAGACTGCGAGGACGCCGAAAAAGTGCAGGACGATCAGGTCTCGCAGAATTCGTCATCAAGTGTGGGTCCAGTGCCACAGAGCCACGCGGTTCCTCGCTTACAAGCGATTAACGTCATCCCGGTCAACGGCGCCATCTGGGTTCCCAGGTAAGAAGGCTGTTCCTTGTAACTATGATCTGCTTTCACAGGCTTGTGTAATTTGAAACCAATCGAAACCAAAAAACAAAGTCTTTACTTGTTTGTTACGTTTTACTTGTTGCTTGAGGGTGAAAACCAATACGCTCCCAAGTCCATCTTTTTATTTTAAACAGTGCTTATGCTTGTGTAGATCGTAAAATGATTTCTAATTTGTGTAAAACATTTTTGCTGTTAATCTGGTCCTCCTTAAACTTAAAGCGTCTGCACTGACCGGCACAGGAAAGTGACGCAAACAAACGACTCTTAATTGCTTAGCTTGAATTAAAGCGATTTGACTTTTGATATTTTGCTTCTACATGTGAAAGTGACTTAAGGACCATCCATATGTGTGATTAATGCGACCGGAGGATCTGCACCTCATCACGTCGCTCGCGCCTCCTCTGTTTATGTGAGCTATATAAAGGAATCAGGTCACAGGTGTGTCTGCACTGTGCTCTTAAACATCACGAGCCTTAAGAAACCTTCCGTCTGCTCGGAAATTGATACGGAGGCTTTGTTGTTGGTAACCTGAGAGCACGGGTTGAGAAATTTCCTATGTGTCAGTAGAAACATGTGCGAATCCCTGTACAATGGGCTCCATTCATCTAAATAGTTATTTTACTGAGCAGGGATTATCAGAAAGTACTGTTTTGGGCCTGATGTTGGGACCAACCTGATACCGACGGCTTTTCACTGCTCGCGTGAAGCAGCTTCGGTGGAAAAGTTCTGCGTCACGTGAAATGTAACTGGATAGTTGTGGAAAAGGAAACGGCTCAGTGGTGCGTCTCTGTTTACAGTCTGTGCAAACGGATTTATCTGCTGTCATCAGGGTTCTGATGAATAGGAGGGGAACTGGAGCTGGACCCAAAGTCTGCAGAGCTACCTCAATGAAAAGCTGAACGGGAACTGTTTAGATTGATAGTAAATTATAAACACGGGGAAATACCCTTAGAGAGGGCGCCCTCATACTCGTACTGGAACAATTTAGAGACACCAGCTGGCCTAATGTGCGAGTCGAGGAGTAAAACGGAGTACCCATGAGTTTGGGTCTGTGGAGCTGCTGTGCTGCCCCTAAAAGTAAAATTGTTATTATTATATAGAGTCGTACGCAGACGTCTGGGCACCATTTGCACCAATGTTGCCTTCATATTGGAAGAATATATGCACCAAAACCCCAAATTTTAGCCAAAAATTTAAACCGCTGGTTTGTTTATATAAAAAATTATTGCTGCACCTGCTATTTAAACCTCTTGTCTTTAGTCCATTCCTCCTGATCATGTATTTTCTGGTTGTATTCTAATAAAGCGACTAGGAAATAATTATATATATAATATATATTATATATATATATTATA
>JAVSBU010298944.1:0-11359 GCA_033118015.1 Loricariichthys derbyi | reverse complement strand
GTGTGTGTGTGTGTGTGTGTGTGTGTGTGTGTGTGTGTGTGTGTGTGTGTGTGTGTGTGTGTGTGTGTGTACTCACTTAATGCCTCCATTGAGTGGGTTGTAAAAGTCTTGTACAATGCGTGCAGCGTACCATGAGGCAGCGATCAATGTACAAAGGCCTGTAACGGGACGAAGGACAAAAATCAAATAGAACAAAATTACACAATCTCTACAGAGATCAGACTGAAAGAAGACATGATTAAAATTTGAATTAATTTAAGTGAATATTATTAAAAATCTGTGAAAAATTGATTATTTAATTTATCATCACAGGGTTACATTTCTTTACAATACTACAGTAGTTACTAAATAAAAATTATTATTTAGACCAAAGTAGTGCACTTAAAGTTTGCTTTAAAATTAGATTAATAGGAATTAAAAATATGTTTCTATATATGTAAAATTCACATCTGAATGACAGAAAACTAGTATGAGTGAACCCTTGCAACACCTGCTCACATAAAAGTGAATTACAGACTTGAGAGGCAGAAACAACATGGTAATGTTACAGTTTTTTTTTTTTTTTTTATTGTTTAAAATAAAACATCATGAAAGGATCTAAATTTCTATGTGGTAACGTTCTGTTTCACAGAACTAAATGTTTTAAATGAAACAAATAAATTAAATATATTTATTAACAACATTGTGTTCTATAAAAAAATTACAGTATGTTATAAAAATATATTCTATAAAAAATTAGTACATTAAAAAAATAGAATATTCGATAAATAATTTCTATAAAATAATTCTATAAATGTTTGTATATTCTATAAACATTAATATATTCTATTTAATAAATTGTATATTATATAAAAATATGTGTATTTAATCAATTGAGTATAATTCCTTAAAAGTAGGATATACTATAAAAATTATAAATTCTACAAAATTTACATTCTGTAAAAAATTCTAATATTATATTTAAAAGAGTGTATTCTATAAATAATAGTATATTTTATAAAATACTTAGTAAAGTCTATAAAATAGTATATTATTTAAAATAATATTCTATAAAATATTTAGTATATTCCATAAAATAGTGTATGTATTTTGTAAAAACAAGTATATTTTAAAAAAGAGAATTTGTTTATTCTCTTAAAAATGTATGTATTATAAAAATTATATAGTGTATTAAGTATTTTCTAAAGATGTCACATGTAATCCAAATGTGTGGCTCCATTTACTTTTTCAATTATTAAATTGCAAGTTAAAATTCATCTCATTGTTGGTGAATGTTTTATAGAAGATCCAAAGATAAGAATTACTGTTAAACAAAACAAATGAATGATAATTCAGGTCTGTGTCGATTTCTCACAGCCCAGAGAAGTTTTGTTATTCTGGTGGTTCTGAGCCCAGTCCCCGTTCCCACTGGGTGATGGTCCATCCCAGATGGCTCTGATCCCAGAGAAGTGGGCGGAGCTTCTGTCGGTGGTTCTAACATAAGGCTTCTTTTTATCACAGTAACGTTGTAAGTGGGGTTTGTGAATGTAACTCTGTATTGTAGATCTTGATAAAGGTTATAACGACTCTTCAGTTTAGACTTGTGACTAATTTTAAGCCAAAACATTAATGAGGCATTAAGACTGAGGATATAACTCATGTGAGGAGAAACTCACCAGACAGGATGAAGACGATTCCACCCATCGTAGTAATTTTGGCCTTTTTCTGCTCACTGGAGCTCCCGATCTTGATGCATTTGAGCCCCAAGATGGCAATGACCGTGGAGAACAAGCTCAGGATGAGGGAGATGATCATCAGAGCTCGACAAGCCTGGATAAAACCTGCAGAGCAAAGAGTTCTAACTCAGCAACAAGAGCCAGAGGTCAGGTCTAATTACAGCTCTCCATCACAGCAAAATGAGTCTTAAATACTGAAGAATAAAAGTTCATCCTTTGAGGATGTTATCACAATCAATAGATTAAAAAATTATTATATTCAATAAAATAGTTTAAAATATTCTATAAAAATGTACTGTTCTATATTTAAAATTAATATAGTCTATAAAATAATGTTATATTAAATTTGTAGAGTCTATAAAATGATATTCTATAAAAATGTAGTATATTCTTTACTAAGGTTTGTGTATAGTATATATAAAAATGTGTATAATCTAATTAAACATTTGTATATTCTATAGAAAAAGTATAGTGTATTTTATAAAAAAAATGTGTATACTAAATTCTATTAAACTGTACCATATTCTGTTAAAAAATGTTTATTCTATAAAAAGTGTATTATGTTATATAAATTGTGTATATGCTATAAAAAGTAGTTTATTCTATAAATAAATTTTAAAACAACTTAGCATATTCTATAAACAGTTGAGTGTATTCTATAAAAGATTAGAATATTCTTTAAAAATTAAGTACATTCTATAAATATTTACTATATCCTATACAAATATAGCTTATGCTCTAAAGAGAATATAGATATTCTATAAAAAATTAAATATTCTGCAAAGTTAGTATATTCTATAAAACAAATAACAAATTAATATATTCTATAAAATATAATATATGTTTTTGAAAATTAGTATGTGCTGTAAAAGGTTATTGTATTCTCTAAAAAGATATTTAGATTATAAGACAATTATATTATATAAAAATTGTATATTCTATAAAAAATATGTAATATATTTATAATCTGGTAAATATTTTCTATTATCACATATGCTTTGATCCATTTCCTTTTTAAAATTTTTACCAATGAATAAAAAATCAGAGAAATAATAACAAACAGAAATCCATTAGGAGGATATTTACTAATAGTTGTTTAACAAAATAGGGGGTGCTAATAATAATAATAATAATAATAATAATAATAATAATAATAATAATAATAATAATAATAATAATGCTTTGTTCCTCTCTCAGATCCTTATCACACGACTTTGAGACAAAATGGCAGCTCAAATCCAAACGAATCCTAAAGTGTAATCTTCTTTAAGATGAAACTGAACACTTGGTTAAATCAGCGTCTGTGAGATTTTCCATAATGGGATGCTTTACCATTTCCAGTGATTATGAGATGTTCTGATCCAGAGCCTTTTCTAGTTAGACTGGGCTGTTACTGGTTAAAGGCCTCAGTGTTGGGGCGGCTTGGCAGAAACCGGATTTTAACCCACTACCTTCTAACCATGATGTTTAAATTTTAAATGAAGGTCCTTTTTAGGAGCAAAGTGAACGTTTTCTCACCTGGCAGGTCCAGCAGCGACTCAAAGTCTCGGCACTCTGCGATCCCAGAGCTGGACTCGGCACACGAGTGCCACAGGTTCTCAAACACACGGTTAGAGATGATGACGCTACCAGAGAAAGACGAAACCTTCCAGTAGTCGTTGGCGAGAGCGGAGCCTGTCACCAGAAAGGAGGCAACCCCCAGGAGGAAACCGGTTATCTCCAACGCCGTCGACATTTCCAACCTCGAGGTTCAGAAAGCAGAGAAAAACTGGGAGACGGTTTGAGTCTGGCTGTTCTGTGAAAATGGCTTTCCTTTGTTTAGGGAGCCAGACTTTAGCCTTTATGACTGAGGGTCATAAAGCAAAGGGCCACACCCAGAGTACCCAATGGTCTCGATGACGAGGATACGGGTGTGGAGCTTCTGCAGCAGCGATTCGGCGTCAGCGTTTGGTTATCAGTCAGGTATCAGTGATAAATGATGCCCAAACTCACTCAGTCAACACTGAATCACTGAGTCTGAGGCCATGGCTCCAGAAATACTGGAGAGCAGCTGCAGATACAAAACATACATTTCTTAATAAATACCTGCTATAAAATGGTGCCCAGGTTCAAGAGACCTGAGAACAAGTCCCAGTCCCAGACAGGCCTGCTGAAACCCAGAATTGAAAATGAATGAATGCATACAATCATTACTTAGTAAATCCTTTATTTGGCTTCAAGACAAAGTTTTACAGATAACCAGATAATATATACCAGATATATTGATTTATTATTAATCCCGTACCCTCGTAATTGATAGCAGACATGTGAGTGATTAAAATATCTGCAGTTTCACTCTGGTGATTTTGAATGATCTCAGTCTTTTGGTTTCAGGGTGAAATCATTTCTGTTGATACTTCAGGCACCTTGATGAAATTTTTCCAACCGTAAAACTTTATAGATTTATGATCAGGTTAATGTTTGATCACATCATGATCTCAAAGTCCAAACTGTCTCGCTCTTAACTACAGCATCTGTATCACACACACACACACACACACACACACACACACACACACACACACACACACACACCATCTGCTGGAGTCACAACTGTATTACCAGTCTGAACACTTAGTCAGACTAACCGCTAAACCCTAACCCTTAAACCCTAAACCCTAACCCTAAACCCTAACCCCTAACCCCTAATCTTTAACCCTAACCCATAACCTTTAACCCTAACCTCTATCCTCTCACCCTAACCCTAACCTCTAATCCTAACCCTAATCCCTAAGCTTATACCTCTAACACCAGCCTCTAACCCCTAACCCCTAACCCCTAACCCTAAGTTCTAACCCTAACCTTATCCCTCTTACCCAGGATGGACCAACAGCACAGCACGAGCTGCACCAGGCACTGGAACACTCCAAGAGAAAACAGGAAATGTAATTAGTTATTGTAAAAGGTACAAAATCTATTGACAAAAATGAAGATTTTGTACCATTAAGTGCAGCATGAGACTCCGGAAACAGTAACTATGGCAGCATAGCTAAAAGGTTTTTAAAAGTGAAAAACCATAGGGAAACACAGTCAAGAGGGATCACATGAGACATCAGCAACCCCATGCATAAGAGAGACAGGGAGACAGCACCCAACATCCCAGATCATTACAAGTCTCATTGATCATGAACCTCCTGGCTCTGCCCTTAATTTAACATAAGGATGAGCAGCTTAGGATCAAAGAGACCCAATGCCAGGCCAGCCAACAACCAAGGCTCAGTAAGGCAGCGATGCCAGATGTGATCCTGGACCTAAAATTTAACCCCTCCCAATAATAAAGGTTTTGGTTTGAGAGTTGTTTTTCATCTTTGCAGACACTCAGAGACTTAAAGGTGGTATAAATCACATGAATTGCAATTTAATCCTGCCACTCCTCAAACTGTGGGCGGGGCTTAAACAGGTCCTGCAGCTTAACCTCTTGATGTCCTAATTTCAGAATCCAACCTGCTATCTTACACATTTGCATAGTTTAAACTGTTTCATAAACACACTCACTCTCACACACTACAGTGCAGCTCAGAGCTGGAGCTTTTAGGAGAGAAGCTGCACCTTCAGGACCTTCATGTTCTGGATCTTTTGTAAGTTCTGACTCTTCTGCTGTGGACCAATGACAGAACCTTAAAGAACCAAGTTTCTGTCAGACAGAAGCTTCCAGCTGGATATTATGTTTCACAGACGAAGCTTCCTCACCCATCTGATCCTTTTCTTCATCATCAGCCTCAGCCGTAAGTAAACTGAAGAAACCAGAAATGGTCCAAATCCTGCAGATCAGAACAGTTTATTGTATTACAAATAACACACAAAAACATCTAAAATCTGATTATTGACTTTGTAAATGCAACCAAAGCATGAGTTTCATTAGATTTTTTTTTACTTTTGTTTTCGATTCTGCTCCACTTATGGAAACTTTAGTTCTGCTTTTATTTTTGTTTTTTTTTAAATATATATTTCATCACATTTTCTGATTTTTCTTGGTTTTGTGATATTTTTTCTTTCTGCTATTTTGTGTTTTTTGGGCTTTTTTTAAAAATTATGAAATTTGTTTTGTTTGTTGTTTTGTTCCTGTGTCCTTTCTTTGTGGTTTTGGTTTATTTATTTATGTTTTGTATTATGAATTATTATTTAATATTTTGGTTAATAAATAAATAAATAAATTTATTATTATTATTATTATTATTATTATTATTATTATTATTATTATTATTATTATTTAAATTATAAATAATTTAACATTTAAAGAATTTAGTCATAGTACTCATACCCATGTTATTGGGTTATTTATGATTAATCTTATTTCTTGCTTGCTTGTTTATGATAATAAAGAAAAAAGCTCTTACACTAAGCTGCCCAGTTGCTCTGCACTCTGTGGTTACTGATGATGATCCACTGTTCCACAGTAATGAGCAGAGCCGTATAAGGGTGTGTCCCAAACCCTTTACTGTTCTGTTCCCTATAGGATAGCAGTGCTCTATAGAAGGGTACAGAGATTAGGGGACCGTTTGAGACACAGCCCTTCAGTGCATGAGTGCCATGTTATGCCAAGGCTGAGTCTCTAGTGAGGATCTGTGTGTGTGTGTGTGTGTGTGTGTGTGTGTGTGTGTGTGTGTGTGTGTGTGTGTGTGTGTGTTAGGTATTATCACATCTAATTACCAAATATATTCACCTGTAAAAATGAGTCCTGGTTGAACACTGTACAGTTTAGTTTAGTTTGCCCGTGTCCAGTCTGCCACTTTGTACCAGGCAGATGGTATTGCTACAATAATTGTACCTCATCTGGTCAATCTCCAACAATCTCCAACCTAATTTATTTATTTATTTACTTACTTATTTTGTTTTTGCCCTAGATGTCTTATTTGGCCTGGCTAAGAAACCAAAATCACAAAAAAAAACAAAAAAAAAACCAAAAAAACCCTGTGATATTTAACACAAATAAACAAACAAACAAACAAACAAACACATGGAATCAACTAAACCTAAGAAGCAAACAACCCAAGAGATATTAATACTTTTTTTCATTAAATTTTATCACTATTCAAAGTTTTTGTGTTAAATATAAATAAAGATTTTGGATGTCTTATTATATGCAAAAGCACAAAATGATAGAATATATTTAAAATGTTCAAACATTAATTAATGTGAAATGTAATTTCTACTGTTGCATTGTTTGTGTAACATGGGGGCACTCCTGTGCAGTCACAAAGTCCCAAACCCTAAACCTAAACCCATGTGTAAGACCATAATCTGTACACCGAACCCTAATGGTGCCCCCTAATGTGCCCCCCCCCCCCCCCTGTGTCCTTTAATTGTTACTAATGCAGGTTATTCTGGTGCTCTTTCTTTCTGGCGTCTGAATGATTACACCTAGAGTTTTCATCAGAAACTCCACAGTGATTCATTAGAAGCTGCTGACAGGTCAGGGTGTGAATGGGAGAGGCTGATTTCACATGCCACATTGGCACATGGTCTCCTGTCTATATTTTCCCTGTGTCTGTCCCAGGTTTAGTCCCAGTTCTTTGTTGCCATATAATCAGATTTTTATCAGATTTTAGGGCTGAACCCAAAACACCAAAACTGAAACATCTCAACACATATTCCTTTCCAGATGCAGCTCAGCCCCCAGTGCCACAGCTGGAGTCGGTCAATATGAGGCACGTGCTGAGGTGGAGCCCCCTGCAGGGCGACTGTCTTTACTCTGTCCAGTTTAAGGGGTGAGAGGACTAATTTCATGGTGCTTTTGAGATTAGGACTAATCCTAATCCCTACACTACGTTTGTTGTTTTGGTTCTACAACTCCAAATCAGAAAACGTTGGGACAGTATGTAAAACGAAATTAAGAAAGCAAATGCAGTGTTCCTTACATTTCCTTTTACTTCTATTTCCTTGAAGACAAAGAAGAAAAAGATATTTGGTGGGGTTTTTTTTCCTTAATTAACATCTATTCCTGCTTTTCAGGCCTACATTCCAGAAAGCATTTACCACTTTTGCAATGTTGCTGTTCCTTCTCACGGCACTTCAAAGAGGTTTTGGTGCCAGTTATACAAAATGCTTAAGGGTTTCAGATCTAATTTCGTCTCATTCTTCCTGCAAACACCTCTTAAGCTCTGTAACATTACAGGGTCATTGTTGTATTTTCCATTTCTAAATTCTCCATACATTCTTTATTGGGACAGGTCAGGACTGCAGTCCAGTACACGTACCATCTTCTTCCACAGCTGTGCATTGGTAATGTGAGAAGCATGTGGTTTTGCATTGCCTTGTTGAAGAATGCATGGACATCCCTGTTAAAGATCTTAAAGGCAGTTTATGTTTCTCTAAAATCTCACTGTACTTTTCTGAATTAATGCTGCATCACAGGACTGTAAATGACTTTTACCAAGGGCCCTGACCCGACCCCATACCAATCGTGATGGTCCATCCCAGATTTTTTTTTTTTTTTAACTTTTTCCACACTGTCCCAGCTCTTTCTGATTTGGAATTAGACATCAACTTCTAATGCATGTTAGAACCTTCTGTATAAGGGCATCTCCTGTAATTGTAAGGCAGATAAACTGTGCCCCAGTGTGGCTTAAACTGGTATCGTATCTCCACTGGCATCACCAACCACTTCACCTGACGAGACATCTACACCTGGTCAGGTGAGGTGGGATCGGTGGAGCTCCATACGTTATAAACAAAAAGCATTTTAACGACCGTCCTAGTTATTATTAGAAATTTAATACAAATGTTTAATAAAAGTCTAAATAGCTTACAAGTGACTCCAATTAAATTGGAATGAAAGTGAAAATTCATGACTATGTTATTACTTGTCATACAAATATTTAAACCTAACGAACCAGATCTCTCCACCCAACACACACTGACAGATCTAACACACCCGTACAGCCAGGGGAACAAACTTTAAATTGGTCCGAATATTGGGACACATTTAGAGTCTGATGCTTGTTTACTTGGTTTATGCATTAGAGCTGTGTGGCTAAATGTGGCTAAATGTGGCTAACAAGAAAGGGAAACAACTGTATTTGCAAATAAAGTGTCTTAAAATTGATCTTAAAGTGCCCACTGTTTTTAATTGACTGAAAATGAACCTTTTTGGTCAGTCCAATCCCTAATGTGAGCATCACATTATATATATTTTTGTCTTATATGCACTGGTTTAAACACGTCGCCTCTTCAGCACCATAAGGCCCAGACTAGTACTGAGCATTTAGTGCAGCAAAGTGATCCTTAGCAAAGATAACCAACAATCCAACTTTGGGCATTTCTGTGAAATCCTTCCACTGAAGAAGGATCTTTACAGGTGTAAACGTGTTATGAAGTCATTTTACTTAACGAACTATGAGCTTGAAGGTCTGAAAAGACTAGATTAATTTAGAATGAATCCAAATAAAGGCGTGTTTAACATCTTGACATTTTGCTTTGGTGATGAACCTTATGGTTAAGACATTAAGGCGTTTCTGTTACCCCATAATGTTCTACATTTCCTACAGCGAGTATGAAGTTTTACACAACCATACCTGGAGGGAAGCTCCAAGCTGCCAGAAGATGAAACAGACCCAGTGTGATCTGACCCACGACCTGGCCTCAAACTCAGAATACCTCATCAGTGTAGAAGCACAGTGTGATGGAGAAATGTCATGGGCTCAGCTTCAGTTCAACCCCAAAGACAGTGAGGCATCACATGATTTTGCAGCTTTAATTTCATGGTTCACCCTCTGTGTTTTAGAAGGAAAGGAAGGAAAAAGATCTACAGAATGACATCTGTTTTGACCTTTGTAGGTTTGATAGCTCCAAACATGAACGTTAAGGTCAAAGGAAGTCGTATCGAGGTCTTCTTCAAGGAGCACTACCATGATAGCACCATAATCCTCAAAATGTGGAAGGAAGGAGATGAGCAAAATGTAAGAGTTTCATTACTATCCAAAATCCTTTTGGGAAGATTTCACTAAACCTCTGGACCACCGTAACTAACCCGGGTTTCTTATCTCCAGGTGAATACCACAGTGCTTACTGTCCATGCACAGACCGTTATCAATGTGGACCAGGACGGAGAGACGTACTGCCTGAAAGCAGAGGTTCGACTGGGGAAATTTAACCGGAGCAACAGCACTGAGACCCAGTGTGTCCCAGTCCCCAGTGAGTCTCTCAACGGAACAAGTTCACAAACTTACATACATAACATAGCATTATAACTTAATGAAGCATACGCTATGGTTACAGATAATACGCGATTCTACTGAATGTGACCAAAAATAAATTAGGCGAGGCCTCTAACCTCTGTGCATAATGCAGCCACGTAATATAATGTAATACGTAAGTTAAAATAGCATAAGGACGTAAAGGTTAAAAGGCTGAAACTAATAGGAAGCCTGTGAGTTGATAGATACATTACACGGGGGTCCAACCAAATATTTTGTTAGATGATGACAATACTAGACTCTTCTATGTTAAATCTCTTAATTATTTTGTTTTTAACAGAGTTTTTCTTGGGTACACATTCACCAGATACACCCTCCTAAATCTGTGTGTGCCCCAGTACTACAAATAGTCCAGAAATGCTCTTGTGCCAAACCTTGGTCTCTGCAGAGCAAGAGATGATTATAATCAATAACCATACAACCACAAATTGCAATTATAACTTATATCCGTTTACCGTTACATCATTTGGAGTTTATTTATGCCACTAAACTCTCATCACAGAACCTGAACCCTCCTGGATCAAACACATGATCGTGAGCATCACTGTGGCCTTCACCCTCACTGGGGCTTTGGCTCTGGGCTTGATAACGTCACGCTATGGTCCCAGTCTCCAAAAGATCATGAGCCATAAAGAGCCTCTGCCCACATCACTGGTGTGTATAACGTTACAGAAACATGTGACATGTGGGGGCACCACTGGTAACTGCAAATTTTAAATTAAATAACCGAATATTTTTAATTCTTTAGCACAGGGCCTGGCCAAAAGGCATGTTAACGTTCTCCACCACGGATCTTCTGGAACCCGTGCACTCAGTTGACTTGTTACAACCATTAAAGGAGCAGGACAAAGGGTCCGAGATCCATGAAGGGCATGAAAAGTACCTTTTGGACAGCTAACAATACCAGACTGAAGGATAAACGTCTGCAGGACCTGTGTTTCACTCTCTCATTTCAGCATAATATTTATTTAATCTCATAATAAATCTCATAACTGTATGTACTTAATAACCCATAGTGTGTTTGTGTAACGTAAACATTAAAGGTCTATTTTTTTTTCCTTTGCTGTCTCTCTGTTTCTTCAATATTATAAGCACCTTAATTTAGTGTAAAAACACAATACCTTCAGAAATAAGTGGACATCTACCAAACTTTGTGCAACCCCAAATCAAAAAAAGTTGGGACAGTATGGAAACTGCAGAAAAAACGTAGTGTTTCTTGCATGACCTTTGCCAAGGTTTCTGACCCAAACCTGACCTTTGGACATGTTGCTGATAATAACCTGGATGGTTCCCTGTTCCCACTGGGTGATGGTCCATCCCAAATCCCGCTGAACCCAGAGAAGTGGGCGGAGCTTCTGTGGGTGGTTCTAACATAAGGCTTCTTTTTATCACAGTAACGTTGTAAGTGGG
>JAVSBU010298624.1:0-11363 GCA_033118015.1 Loricariichthys derbyi | reverse complement strand
TGAGAATCTTTGGGATGTTCTGGAGAAGGCAGTGGGTCCAAATCTCCATCATCAATACAAGATCTTGGGGAAAATTACTGCAACTCTGGACAGAAATAAATTTTGTGACATTGCAGAAGCTTGTGGAAATGATGCCACGGTGAATGCATGCCGTAATCAAAGATAAAGGCAACAAAATATTAGATTTTTTTTACCGTTAGTGTATAAGAGCACAGACTGCTTTATATCCACAAATTTCCCTCTGGGATTAATAAAGTTATCCATCCATCCATCCATCCAACCAACAACATATTGTTAAACGTTTTCAGCCATTCAGCATCTTATTTGGTCAAACCTTACCAGGTGTGTGGGAATGTCGGTGCGTAGTCGGCAGCACAGGGTGCAAGGGGGAACAACACTAGATAGGGCGCCAGTCCATCATAGGCCACACACATATACACACTAAGAGCACTTTGGAAAGACCAATTAACCTTACACACGTGTCTTTGGAATGTGGGAGGAAACCAGAGAACCTGGAGAAGCCCATGTGGACAAGGGGAGAACATTCAAACTAGACACAAGTGGAGCCCAGAGTCAGAATCGAACTGGGGATCTCAGAATTGTGAGGTGACAGCATTAACCACTGCACTGCCGTGCCACCTGTATTACACATTTTGATTTATATCATTACTTTAATATAGTTTTTACTAGCATAATAATTTTTAACCGTAAATTAGGTACATAAGATGCCTTTTAAACAGCTTAACACCATACATGATACAGACACACATCATTTAATATATTATTTAATATAATGGCTGAAGCTTGTGTAGTGGGTTTTGTCTTTCTAGTAGCATAAACAAATCAACAGCTTTACGTATCCACTAAGACTTAGGGAAGTGAAGGAATCCAGCATGATATTCAGCTATTTAATGCACAAATGACATTATTATTTCAGCACATTTGATCCCAGGTCACATTCTTCAATACACAAAGCTCTCTTATCATGCTTTAATAGTTTAATATTCAAATACAGATAAAACAATCAATCAATATAAATCAATCAATCAACCAATCAATATAAAATATATATCAGACATCTTAGGAGTTATCGACACACTGGATATGCATCAACTGCTGTTTTTCCTTTTGCTTGCTCTTCCTTTTGTTCGCATAGTTTAGGACGAGACAACCAATGGCGGCGCCGATCAGCACTCCTGCAACCGTCAACAAGGCTGCTGCCCAGGGTGCCACGTGTCCCGATTTGTTAGGGTCAAAAGATTTGGGCTGGATGTCTGAAGTCCTGGGTAGTGTGAAGATGTAGGGATTCTCCTGAAGAGACACAGTATGAGTTAAAAGTGAGACAGGAAGCTGCAACCTGGCCAACCTGCACCTCCCCAGCTTGATGATGCAGGCCAGCGAGTACCTTAGTACATCCTGACAAAGGAGCATGTTCAGTATTCATTCAGTTTCAATCGGAATGTGGTTGTGTTTCCCTTTTGGGGTTTATGTGTACCTCGGTGGGACAGCGTATCTTGCTGCGGTTGTAGGTGAAGTTGTTGTAGGTCTGCTTGCTGCCCACTGGCTCCAGCTGGCACAGAGGATAACAAAAATTTGATCAAAAGTGCAGTGAAAAGGGTAAAAAACAGATGGGTCTTCCTGAAATTAATGATAGTACCCATAGAACATTATATGGTTATGAAAGATACTTTTTTTGTTTTACAGCCTAAATAATGACTCATTAAGAAGCATAAATTTCACTGCTCCCTGCACTCTGACTTGGCCTCTCGAGTACATTTGACTTCTTATTTTTATTCTTCTTATTCTTAAGCTGCTGCATTGTTTTTTTGGGTGTTTAAATCATTTAAAGCTGTTGCCATGCTTGAAGGTATCTACTTGGCAGCATCAATTTTCCCTTCAACCTCGACCAACTACATTGTTTTTCTTGGCCAGTGAAGAAAAACACCCCACAACACAATTCTAGCACCACCCTGCTTTACGGAAGGTACAAGGTATTTGGATTGGTGTGTCATTTGTTTTTCACCAAAACTAACCACAGCATTTTAATTCAAAACGTTCAACCTTGGTCTCATCTGTTCGTAAAACCATTGCCAGATGGCATAAGAAGCCCAAACGTGAGGTTTCTTTCTAGCCACCCTTCCATACAGGCCAGCTTTGTGTACAGCTCATGAGCTTGTTGTCACGTGCACAGATCAAACAATCTCAGCAATAACGACCTTGATTATCACAAATGACTCCTGCCTCAGGCATCCAGTTTGGAGCATTTCATGTCTTAGCAACACTCTAACTGAGGGACAATTAAAGCCTTTGAATCATTCAACAACCCTTTTCCTAATCTGTGCCTTTCAAAATTCATCCCAGAGCCACTGCTGATGGTTATTTTTATAGTCTATGTGTTTTACTGGAATGTGATCATAGGTAAGCACTTGGACAGCCTATGATGGTTTTCCTGACTAAAATACATGTAATCGTGTGCGTTTGTAAATGTGTGTGTGTTTTCACTCACCATATTGTTCCAGAGAGCGATGGCCATCTCAGCATGACCACGTTCACTGAAGTGGAAACAGTCCACTGAGAAGAAGTCCAGCTCTGGCATACCGTCCTGGAGATACGATACACGTAGTCATATGGTAAAGTTTAGGAGGTGGATGTAAAACCATAAATGCCCATAAACACAGCTGAACTAGCAAGGCCTGTGCATGTACATATTAGCTAGTTACTTTGATATTTACAGCATTAGGAGATGCCCTTATCCAGAACTGATACCGTCCTACAGTACTGGCACTAGAACCAGATTTGGCAAACTTTTAACACTCAACCTTCTGCCCAGTACCCAGTACCTTAACCAGTGCCCCCAGCTGAAGGTATAAAAGAGCTCTGACTATAAGCACTGCTTTCATATGTGAGATTGCAAAGCAGTTCCAAAACAGTTAGTATAGAGTGATTGAGCTGAAGGCAGCTGGAGTTTTCTTGTAGTTCTTGAAGACGATTCACCTCTCATCCATTCTAGAAGCTGAAGTCCCAGGCATTAAACTTCTAGTGGGGTTGTCACCTTGGAGGTCTGAACAGGTGTTAAACCACCTAGGAAGGGATCTCAAAATTTCTTTGTAGGTGGATTATAACTTTACGATATAAATCACACCCTCTGATCAAAGATGGTTGATGTAGTTAAACAAAAATAGCCTCCTTCACTCCTCTTTCAAACTCTTTCCAAACATTTATATCCTCATGCAGGCAGAATTTGCTTAACATGGATGAAGATGAAGAGTGGAAAAAAGTGGAAGCTCACTGACAGAGATTGATGGACTTTATTGATGGGTTTGAGCTATGTCCTCCTCATTTGTGACCTTTAAAGTAGTTGACTACTGAACACAAGGTCCAGTTTTGTGGTTAAAGTCCCTACCACTGGACCGTTTGACCCACCAACTTGGTTGGACCGTATGTAAGACTGCAATCCTTATAAGTTGCTCTGTATAAGATGCTATGAGTGTAAATCTTTGACCTGTGTAAATCATCTCCCAAAGAACTACATTTCCTTCTTGTAAAATGAGCCAACCACATACAATTAGTAGTCAAAGAAGCAGATTGTCTTTTTAACGTTTGGGTTAATGTGCGACTCTCACCGCTCCCATTGGCACTACAGTGTTTTGGAAGAAAGGCTGCAGAACCACGGCGAAGTCCTCCCTCCCTTCATAATGTCCCCCGAACACCAGCCTCTCTGTCTGTGTCTGAAAGAAACGGCACAACTCTTAATACGGAAACTTGCACAGTTTGAAGAACGCAGATCAAGAACACGCTGCAAACCTGCATTTCTCGGTTGATCCTCTTCATCTCAGACAGCTCCTCAGAGTTTTCAGTCGGACGTAGGAAACATGGACACAGGTTTCTGCGCCACACAAACATACATCAGCACAGTTGAACGTATCAAACCCTTTTTTTTTAAAAGTGCTGATTCGTTCATATTTACGGCTGCAGGATGGCACATCCAAAAGAACTGGACTTTATCTTTCGCAGGTTCTCGATCTGAAAGATCTCGACGAAATTCACCATCACCCTGGGTACCTGCGCAGACATAACCCTGCTCACATGCATGCACACTTTTGGATATGCAACTGTGCAGCTTAATGGTCCAACACCCACCTCGTTATACAGGATGTCCAGAGCGTCCCTGATGTGTCCGATGTAGTTTGCAGGAGAAAGATTTTCCTGTAGAGAAATCAGTCACAGGTATTAATACACTTTGCAATCCTTTCCCAAAAGATCCGGTCCTGATGCTCGAGGCCTGACATTATCCTTGGGCTTGAGCTCACCTGATCTCGGCAGTATTGGCACAGATCGTTGCCTCCTATAAACAGAGTCACCAACTTCCAGTCCTGCTCAAAGTTCACTTTCTGAAATTAGACACAATCAGAGAGGTGATGAAAGATCTATTAAATGTTTATGATGATACACAAAGCGGTTGATCTAAGGGCTTACGTCGCTGGTCTTCAACGCTTCCACCAGATCCCTGACTTGTCCCGGTATACCACTGAGACAGAAATCATGCACACATGAGTTTGTTTGTAACCGTCTATGTACCTGCGAGCTGAAGAGCCCGGGTTGTCTCACCTTGCTTTGGCTCCACTCACTGCCATGTTGAAGCCGTTGGGCCTGTTGCTGCGCCCTAGTGAGAAGCCGTATAAATTCGGGTTGAACTTCTTTAAGATGTCTGCACAAGAAAAACAACACACAATGTACAGAAGGGTCAGAATGCACTTCCAAGAGCTGAATTTATTTCCCCATCTTCAGAAACTCATGAACGAACCCCTGGTGTTTATTGTTGATTATATAATCACTGCCCAGGCTGAATAGTTTTTCATTCCAAATATGTTATGGCAGTCAAAGTTCAACTGATTAAAAAGTCCAAAAGATGGAAACCTGTGGAAACATCTACAGCCTATAAATTCTGTAGTCGTGATTTGAAAGGTATTCAAAGGATGCACCCATGTACACACAATTAGGACCCGGATACAAGAAAAAAATCAGGACGGAACTGACTGGCAATGAAGTGGACGCTGGCTCAAATTCTAGGTCTGGTCTCAAATCTGACTTTTTCCACATACTGGGATGATTTGAACAATGTTTGATTAGCTTATGCTATGCTACCTATAGCAAACCCTGTTAGATTGACTCAAGGCTGCCATCTGGAGACAGATCCCTTTATTCAGGATGAGAATTAAAAAATTCTAAGAAATATACAGTATACGTAGTGTTTTGGATGTTATTTAGCAAGATATGAGTTCCATGTTCCATCTTGGTCCAAATACAATATAAAATACAAAACACAGTACAAATACAATAAAATGGAGACCTTCATGGTGTTTACTGTTGATAGGATGCTTACTTGGTAACGTGGTGACCTTTTCCAGACTCTCATCACCCCCGATGCTGCCGATCAAACCACAAAGAGCGTTAGTGAGAAATGATGATGATACACACGCAATTAAAATGGAAATTAAGTTATGTTTTAATAATATTTGACCGTATGGCATAACCGCTGGAGTCTCTTTGATTTAACATCATGCCCAGTACAACTTACTGGTTATAATTTTACAATTCTCATCCCAATGAGAGGCATGTTATTTTCTTCTCATCTCTACTACTCTAAGTTCCTTTGTTCGGTCTTTGTGTTTTGTATATTCTTGTTCTCTGCTGTAGTTCCCCTTGTGTTTGATCGGTCTCAGCACCACATGTAATTATCCACCCTCAGTCTCAGGGCTGGAGAAACACTAGTTGTGTAGCGCATTACGTTTAGTGATAAAAACATGTGAATTAAGACACAGTCGCAGTCACTCACCTCCAAGACACCCCTCTTTCTTCATTACGCAGCTCCAGGATGTGTGCAGCTTTGGCTCCGAACCCAGCCTGACCCAAATACACAGCGCGTTAACAATACGCCAACCATGTGGCTCGAGTAAGCTGATTGGAACACACACTTACAGTGAGCGAGTCTCCTAGAGAGGCAACCACTTTAATGTCACCTGGTCGCAACCTGTGAACTATGAAACAAAGCTCTGTGTTACTGTCTCCCTCTTTAAAAGTTAGATATAAAAAAAGTAAAGGCAGAGAGTTAACCCGTCTTCTTTGGTGGATAAAAAATGTATTATAATTATAATCTCAGGTGGTGCAGGGACATTCGATAACCAACCAAGGTAAAGATTCGGGTTATAGTCCTAGCATGGCCTCTCACAACACAATTTTGCAGCCAATAGCATTGGTATAAACAAAGAAGCTGCTCATCCAGTGAAATGGACAGATTAAAGGTTGTGCTTATTTTATTGACACATCTTACCTGATGTAGGTATGACGTCTGAGGGCACAGTGTGTACACATGAGAAATCACTGCCCCAGTTCTGCGTACACAAATTACAAAGAGTTAGACTAAAACACAATCCAATGGCATTCGGTCAATAATTGGTGGCATTTAGGATTTTTACCAGGATCAATGGTGCAGTTGGATTTTCACTGTTCTTGTAGGTCAAAAAATAAGGCGACTTCTAAAGAGTAAAAAAGAAACATTATCACAATCAACAGCTGTTTAAAAACCAACGGTGACTAGAAATTAAGAAGGACTTTTCAGCATACCTTAAGAATGCATTTATATTGTCTGCTTGTTTGTTGTAAAGTGTGGCAGCGCAGCAGAAATTCGCTGACCCACCACTGCAATGACCTGGGTACAAGTCCCAGCAGTGTGGTGCCATCTCTGATTGGCTGTGACCTAAAAATAACATACCTCAGAAGGGCACTTCAAAGAAATGCCCATGGCGAAGTCCACTGAGGTCGTCTTTCTGTTCAATGGTTCCAACTAGAAAGGAACGTGAAGGAGAAATAATGTTAAAATTCATACACGCATTTCCACAACACATTTAAGAATCCTTTGAAATTTGAAATTCCAGCTACAATAATGAACTTGCTTATCTCCAGGGCTTACCATGTTGTTCCAAAGCCCGAGGGCCATGAGTGTGTGAGATTTCTGACTTAGATGGAAACAGTCGGGAGAGAAAAAACTACGGTCCGGTGTTCCATCCTAAGCAAGTGCAGGAAACGGAGTTAATGGATTATTTAGTACATTGATTTCTACTTATTTTAAGGGAAGCCTGTGCAGTGAATGGAAAAGAGGACAGATGTTTGCAACATGTGGACAGTGTCTTTACCTCCAACTCTGGCATGACCACATTTTGAAGAAACGGTTGCAAGATTACGGTGAAGCTATCATGGGTGTTATAGCGGCCGGAGTCCACCAGGTTTTTCATTGAAATCTGAAGAACACGCAATTTCAAAAAGATGTTTTTTATTTTTTATCATTACTGCTGGATTCCACAGTTTTGTTTCTTGGAAATATAGACGCCTATATCACAATATTTAATTAAATTATATTTATATCCTTGCTTTTTTCCATGATCTACACACCTGATATTCTCTGTTAAGGTTTAGTATTGTCTGCAGTTCTGACGATTCTTCTTCTGGGTCCAACACACAACCACAAAAGATTCTACAACAACACAGTTCAGCAGTTAAATGCATGTACTGACATGAGCAATGCAAAATACTGAATATTAGAGATCTACAAGGTGCATCTATATGGGAGGAACTGTCACATGAGCAACCTTAGTGAGACCCAGAGCAGGTTCTCAAACCTGGGCAATGGAAACCCCTGGGGAGGTGGAACACCTTAAACTGGGATTTTGCCAATTTAGCAGAATGACCATAAATGTAACTGGACACATTCTGAGACTGACATCAACAAACCAGAAGTACCAATGAACAAAGATATGAATGGGAACCCCTTACAAGTAGAAGAGAACGGTCTTAAAATTAAGCGAGCCTTTCATTGGTTCCCAGTGTTGGCGTGTTTAAAGTTGAGTCTGATTCCGTCTGATTCCCGTTCTGTTGCCCTCTGTCTCTTTCTTTTGTGATTGTTGTTCTTCGTTCCACAGGGCTTCCACATTACAAAAGTCTGGGGGACTGAATCTGTGGTAGCACAAGCACCATTTGGTGCCCCTGCATCACAGGAACCTTCTAACATATTTAACAAATGTAAAGTACCTATCAGAACTGACCAGAATTAAAAAAAAAAAAACAACCTAAACTGCAAATACGAGTCAGATTCTCACTTGACAAGCCAGGTGGGACAACCAAGACTGGAGTTCTGGTGCAGCTGTCGGAGAGGAATGATGTTTAACAGTTCCACCAGGTTCACCAGAGCACGAGGGACCTACATAAACAGAGGAACTTAGTTCTGCTAACCGAATACAATGTTATATGGTTTAATGTAATATAAGTTCTTCTACCTCTTGGTGTAAAATGTCCAAAGCGTCACGGATGCGGTTGGTAACATTTTCTGCAGAGTAAAACTCCTAGACAGATGCAGAACACAAAAAATAAGTAACAGTAAAATTATTTATTCACAGATCAGCTCTTAATGACTGAAGTGAATAAAAATGGGTACCATGTCTAAACAAGAATCGCACAGATCATTTGCGCCCATGAAGACAGTGATGACCTTCCAGTCGTTTTCATAATCGATACGCTGAAAGACAGACACGAAGCATAAGTATTAACGACAGTAACCATTTGTCTCAATTAGTGCAGTGTCACACAACGCTCTGAAGGGAACTGCAATTCCATTCGTATACCACCGTCAGCGTAGCACGAGAGAACCAGATGACTGGCAAACCGCCTTCACCTGAGTTCTACGCAGGGGCCAAATCCAATACCTTTATAGACTGGGAGGGGTATGGTCCCGAGGAGCAGAGTTTGGTTTCGTCCAGGGATGTCTTGGACCCTGGTCTGATTGCAGACTTTCACACCCGGACCAACCGGCTCCGTGCCCGAGAGGTAGGCCTCGGGGCTCAGATAAGGGGGCACGGCGGGGGGCGCTTCAGTCGCAGATCCTTTTGGGGGGGGGTACTGTCACACAACGCTCTGAAGGGAACTGCAATTCCCTTCGGACGCCGCCGGGAGGCGTCAGCGTAGCACGAGAGAACCAGGTGATTGGCAAACTGCCTTCACCTGAGTTCTAAATGAGCGTTCCCTATTTAAGCCCGGTTCTCTCGTGCTATCATCGCGAAGTATTGGCATTGTTTACAGTGCCTTACCGAGCGTTTATTATAGTGATCGCTTTATTGGATTATCGACCTTTGCCTGCCTTTTTGACTTCGTGTTTTGCCTCGACGTTATCCTATCTGCCGGTGTTTACCTTGATCGTACGACCTTGATATTGCCTAGCCCTGTGTGTTTTGGTGTAGTGTTTGTTTGGTGTGCGTTCGTCCTCGGTTCTTTGTATGTACATCATTTGTCAAAATAAACCTTTATTTTCACCTTCCGCGTTCGTGTGTGCCAATACCATGTCACATGCAGATATACACAGGTGACTACATCACAAAATACAAACAAATGTCTTTGGCCTTAGCCCAAACTTTAAACTGTTTCTGTTCCAATAAAATGCTAAAACGTGAGCAATTAAATTGAAAAACACAATGTGTGTCAATTATGACTTATTATCCAGTCAATCAGAATGGTGTGTAACTGCTGTGAACATAAGACTATTGGTGTCTCACCGGGTCGCTCTTCATTCTCGAGATGAGGGCTTGCACCTGGTTAGCCAAGTCTCTGAAACAAAAATCCACCTTGAATTATTCAGCATATAAACACTTTCATGAATGTATCTGTCTTACAAAAACCTATTTAAATACACCAAATTTATTCCACACATGAAGTTGTTCCACGATTCTACACATGTCCAGCATACAGTATGTAAGACCTACGTTACTAGGTAACACAGAGATCTGATACTGACCTGGTCTGGCCTCCTGGTGCGGCCTGGTTGAGAAACGCTTGCTCTGAAGCGACGTTCCCAATACCAGTGGCATAACCAGTAAGTGAAGGGTTAAACTTCCTCAGTATGTCTAAACAATGATGTACAGTAAATGCACTTTAGTCAGACAATATTAAGAACAGGAGCATTTTTGGGAAATGCTTGTGCAACACAGTGTGCAAGGCAGGAACAACCTCAGACAGGGCGCCAATCCATCACACACCGAGGGCACTTTGGACACGCCACTTAACCTAATACACGTTTTTGGAAAGTGAGAGGAAACTGGAGTACCAGGAGAAACCTGGCGCGGATATGGGGGGAACACACAGGTACAGCCTGGGTTTGAGATCGAACCAGGGATCTCAGAGCTGTGAGGTGGAGGCGCTAACACTACACCACCATGCCAACCCATTTAATTAAATTTATACATAAAAATGACAACACTGCACCTAAATAGCCAATGACACCTGAGAATATCAATTCTACAAATGAGGAATCTACGTATATCCTTTAGCAGACCCTCAGCTCAGGTAAGATCCAGCTACTTCAACCTGGGTGTGAACCCCGGGTTTGGCTTTTGGATATTTGGTGTGGTAATGGATCCAGGAAGCACTTTCAGGGTTTAGAATTCTGGGATAGGCTCCCAAATCACAGAAAGACAAGTGAACATTCACTTATTGAGTGAGACTGGGTGTGATTGGTAAAGCAGTGGAACTGCATTTCCTTTACTCTGAATGCACTAAATTAGCTTTCAACTCTTTTGACGGGCTCATAATGAGACGTGTGCACTGTAATATATCTGTAAAAGACATTGGGAATAGGATTAGTTGAGCTGTAAATCTATATTCGGTGATTAGTTTGTGAATTAGCCCTATAGTAAAAGGCAACGTTTAAAATAACAGATGAAAAGTAGCATATCATAGATGAAGTTTGAACGCACTCGCTAACGTAGTCACCGATGTGAGATCCTCATCACCTCCAATGCTACAATAAAGAAAAAAATCAAATTTAAACCAGAGAATTGTAAGCATTCATTTGATTGCTAACTGAGAGTGAAACTAGCATCCGTGTGATTTACCTCCACGATAAACCACGATATTCGTTGATGACGGACAGTAGGTCGTTCTGATCTGAGCCCACTCCATTTCCTGCCTGAGCAAAGGACGTGACATCACAATTCATTTGAACGAATTTGTTGAAATTTCAAAGCAGATCGACTGCAGAGTATCTGAATTAGATTGTGCTAAGCTAATTCACTATGCACTTAGAATTTTACATGTTTTTGAGTCACAATTGTGCTTTAAAATGGCAAATTTCCCTCTTTCTTATGAAAACCAAGTCTTTAGATTAAATCTACAGTGTTCCCTCGCTACTTCAAGGTTCGTTTATTGCGGACTTGCTGTTTCACGGATTTTCAAAAGATATTAACGTAAAATATTTATTGTGGTATTTTTGCTGTTTCACAGGGTTTTGTGGTACTCCGTTTAAAGTATTTTTGCACATGCGT
>JAVSBU010298515.1:0-11364 GCA_033118015.1 Loricariichthys derbyi | reverse complement strand
TGTTATTTATGATGTAGTTGGCTATCAGTTATTACAAATAATAAGTTTAGATTTGAAAATCCTTGTGTTTTTTTTGGTTTTTTTTGTCCCAATGTCCCCATCATATGACGAAGAGCAAATAATGAGTCATATATAAGTAGTAACTGGGATTGCCAGATCCCTTGAGAAAAAAAGACCCACAACTGCACAATGGACAAAACAATCCAAATAAAGCCAAGTGCTCAGAATAAGTGGACACGCCAACCATATTAGTGAAGCTAGCTCACATAGAATGAGAAAACCTATTGAAATCGTGCCAAGGGTATACATGCTATGACAAATCAGAATACTGTGGGACAGTCCAGCTCATCATCAGATTGCTTAATCTGACTTGTAGATCAGAGTATGCTGCATACATACTGTAAGTACCTGAATAATTAGATAACTGCAGAAATCCAACTATGATGGAATCAAGTACCACTAATGCACACTTAGGTGTTACAGACCAAGTAGCATCCTGTTACACTACAGGAATGATTTGAGGAATGTGGTGTTTACTTGGCCTCCAAATTCTTCAGATCTCACTTTGAGAATCTGTGGGATGTGCTGGACAAACAAGTCAGATCCATGGAGGCCCAACCTCAATGGTTCAGAAACTTGGTAGCATGAGGGTGACCTAGACAATATTAGGCAGGTGGTTTTAATGTTATTACTGATTCGTGTACATGTTAAAATAATACAATACATTTGCAATCACAAAAAATACATTATAATCAAGATTTAACTTTAGACACAGACAGGGAGCAAGATATGAAGCAATGATGAGAAAATATAAATTAGGGTAACAGTATGTCCTCTTTTTTTCCCCCAGACACACATCCAGCTGGGATTACTAAATTGACTAAAACGTCTAAGTTGGCTTTGCATTACTTTGACTCTTCTCTTTAGGCAGCCAACCAAATGCGACTCATGTGCCACCCTCTTGCATTTAGTTTTTGAAAAATAAAATATGGCCCCCGTATATAAATGTCCAAGCCCTAAATCTAAAAATGTACATTTGTAATTATTGCATTGGTGTACTCAGGCATTGCTCTTTTTGGCTGAGCTATGCAGAAAGTCATTTTAAAATGGATTACCTGTAATGTGATACAACTGACCCAACCCCCACCCCAAGGAGTCGTGAGACTCAGGAACCAGGAAAACACCACCACAAAATGGGGAAACACCAGCTGGAAACTGCATGGTGGTATGCCTCAGGTTAAACACCAACTGGAGGACACATCAACCAGAAACCCTACCTGGCAGACCTCATCTCACCAGAAATGGAATATGAACCAGAGAGGCACAGCACTGAGATCCAGCATGCTACCAATTGAGCCACTCTGGTTCATGTCCCACCTTTGGCAGACTGAGGTCTGTCCATTATGGAGTTGCTATTCCAGTTCCCAGATTTTGTTTCCACAGCGTTTGCCTTCATGTGGTTTCAGTTACTGGCGGCACTCAAGTCAAGTTGGTCGGGCGCTACGTACAGTTTCCTGTTGGTGACTCACAGCACTTAATTTAAACTGATCTCGGCCTCTGCATAACTAAAAGATAAAGTGAGAGTGCGGAATCTAAAATAAGTTTATTTTTCCTATGTAGTGTGGTACATGCAGCTTGGAAAAATGGCATGTACCTGTTTTAAAAAACAGGGATCTATCAAAGTCTGTTCTTTACAACACATTTGGGGAAGTGTATCATGGCTTGAACAAAGGAGATTTCTGAGAACCTCAGAAAAGGAGTTGTAGATGCTCATCAGGCTGGATAAGGTTACAAAACCATCTCTAAAGAGTTTGGACTCCACCAATCAGACAGATTGTGAGAGAGTAATAGCCACCACAAGTCATCAAAGTGACAGGTAGGGTGGGAATTCCAGTGACATCATAGCCAATTAAGGCAGGATTTCTGATGGCATTATTTGAAAATTTTTGGCCGGAAAAACTAGGCAGGACTTCCGGTTTGTTTTTAACAACTCATTGGTCGAGCTAAACCTTCATCTGTAAAAACAACCAGCTAGGGGACGTGGAAAAAATACAATTTTTGGACTTGGGAGACGTAACGTAAGTTTGGATTTTCAATTACTGATTTGAGCATGTTTTGCTGCATCTGGGCCAGGATGGCTTGCCATCATTGATGGAACAATGAATTGTGAATTATATCATAGAAAGAAAAGTATTAGGACATCTGTCCATGAACTGAATCTCTAGAGAAGATGGGTCATGCAGCAATACAACTAGCAAGTCAAAGTCCTTACTTTACTCTAATTGAAATGTTGTTGTTAGGACCTGAAGCGAGCAGTTTATGTGAGGAAACCCACCAACATCCCAGAGTTGTAGCTGTTCTGTATGGAGGAATGAGATAAAATTCCTCCAAGCAGGTGTGAAGGACTGATCAACAGTTACCGGAAATGTTTAGTTACAGTTATTCCTGCACAGGAGGGGTCACACCAGATACTGAACTCAAAGGTTCACATAGTTTTGCCACTCACTAATATGTAATATTGAATGATTTTCCTCAATACATAAATGACCAAGTATAACATTTTTGTCTTATCTACTTTTAGGACTTGTGTGAAAATCTGATGTTTTAGGTCATGTTTATGCAGAAATATAGAATATTCTAAAGGGTTCACAAACTTTCAAGCACCACTGTACACCATTATAATGCACACAATGCAGTAATGTGCCTGTAAGATCTTAGGACAGCATTACATTTGTCATTTTACTTGTTCATTCATTCATCTTCTTGCCAGCTTAATCCTGTTCAGGGTCACAGGGAAGCTGTTGTCTAGATGGCAGCACAGGGCACAAGTCAGGAAAAATCCTAGACAGGACACCAATCCATCATAGGGCACGCACACACAGGACAATTTAGCAACATCAATTAGCCGTATTTGGAATGTGGGAAGAAACCAGAGTACCCTTTAGCCATACTATAATGACCATTCATATTTAATTATCAGTTTCTTTATTTGGATACAAACATAAAACACTGGAAAAAAATGTACACAATTTTAAAAAATCAGAACATAACGACATCTGCAGGTAAAAATCAGTATTTAGTGTGACCTCCCAACAAAGTAGTCTCTTGGCTGCTACCCTTCCAAAAAGACCTTTCCTGGTCAAGCTTCTTTCACATGTAGAAGGGTCAAACATGGCATCCCAACTGAGCTACCATATGCTGCTTTTGCTCAAGTATAACGGAAGGCCACACTACATACTGTCTTTTCTAAAAAATATTTAAATTGCACACATTGGTATTTTCTGGTTGTATTCTAATAAAGAGACTAAGAGATGTTTACATAGGTCATTATACCACTGCTAATCTCATAAATAATCTGAGATTACAACTGTGGTAAGCAGAAAACCATCATGAATGCATATCAAGTCAAAGCTTGAGGTGGATGGGCTACAACATCAGAAAACTGCATCAGGATCCACTTCTGTCAGCCAAGAACGTACTTGAGGCTGCGCAGGCTCACACAAATTTTATATATTTCCATTACAAATCAGCATCATTTGAGTGAACCTGAATGTCATGGATTTGACTCCACAATCACTTTATACCCCATTCTCACATAGCAGTATTTTGGCCTGGGCTATCGTGGGTCAAAAAACCACGACATTAACCACAAAGTTCAAGTAAAAAGGGGGCAGAGAATAGTACACAAATCATCCTACCGTTAAATCTCGCCAGGTGTCGTATACATTCCAGAGTGTCATGATTGTACCTCAAATCCCACGTCAAACTTCATTAAAAAGTTCAGCCGTGTATTATTAGCTATCATGCACCCTACCAAATCATATGACAATGTAGAGCTTTGCTCACCCAGTGTACTCTGAAGCAAATAGTGATCCATTTGAGATTCAGCCAATGGAGTTAAACTCAGCTGCATTCAGTTTGCCAAAAGAGATAAACGCTTTTTATCCGTGAGCAGGTAAAAACGTAATATTTAAAGCACAGCTCTAATTAAACGGACAAACTCACTGTTGTAGATGGCAAATTAAATAAATGTTCATATATAACAAAGCATGTGAGTTCATTTTGCAAGTGCAGATAAACGCTTTTTACCTGTGAACACAACAATCGCAGCCCTAATTAAACGGACAAACCGTTGGAGATGGCGAATATTAAATAATGTCTATATATAACATTGGATTAAGCAATACCTGTAAGATTTGTGGGAATATGTTGTAGTAATTGATATTTGTTGATCAGTCTTGCACACCAGCTTGGATGAATTGCTCAGGTATCTCATGAACGGAGAAACTTGTATCCAACAATAAAAATGGCATTTCTATGGCATTTATATCCTTGAAATTACATGAATCCTCTATGATAGACCATGAATCGTCCTGGACAGACTATGTATCGTTCCCGGCAGGCTTCATCAAACCATGGCAAAGCTTACAAATGTGGGTCTCCTCATCAAGCCCGGGAAAAATAAAACAGGTTTGATTTTATCCAGGGTTCGTAGTATTTAGACCACGCCCTCCCGTTATCACAAAAACGGCCCGGTAAAGCTATGACACGCCCAGGACACTCAGAGTAAACTCAAGTAAGCACGGGAAAAGGCCTTGCCATGCCAGCCCAAGTCAAAAATACTGCTATGTGAGAGTGGGGTATTAGCTTAAGGAGCAAATGAACCTAAAGTCAAGGACTCTGTAATATCACAACATGCTCTTTTAGATAATTGCAAAATGATGCTTGGCTAACATAGATCCTCAAATCAAATTCTGCACAATTGTACACAATTTGGCACACTTGTGAAGGCCATGCCAACTATAGTGCACACTTTCATTGAAGAAAATGAAATGTACCAAATATTATCAAATTCTGACGTCAATGTTTTTTTTTAATAACATTTCACTCAAATTGTTATACTGATTTCCATCGTACTCCTCGCTGAGGGTAGTTCAAGCCCGGTGTTTCCCCATATGCATTTCTGCCTCCCCAGAAGACTTTTTAATCTCAACATTGCTTGTGGTAGGGGTTGAACTGCTCAGGTCACATGGTATAGGTTGAGTGACTTTGTTAGTGTTGATTTTGTTCTTATGTACATAAGTGGGACTCCTCATTCATGTAGTGGCGGTAAGAGTATCCAATTACTGAGCCTCTTCCCAAAATCAGCAGAAAGAAAAATTTACTGTGGGAGTCCCATGTTACTGGCTCCTCTTGCCCCATCTGGCCAAACTGTTTGACAAATCATTTGCGAGCGTTCCCTGAAAAAATAAAGTCGCAGGCTTTCCATATGCTTTCCAGCCTGATACTCATATTACAATGTGTAGTGGTAAAAACTGAGGTTAATTGGAATGCAGGTTTTGTATGATGGAAAATTATAGTTGTGTGTAACATCATTTACAAGGTCTACCTTTCAAGACAAAATTAATGAGTGCAAAGGATGAATACGTGAACAAAAAGTTTGCTATTAATATACATTTCCTTGTGGGATTAATTTTGTCGTACATATTGAAGATGGCTCCCAGTATAAAGAGCTGTGGTTACGAGAACACAGTGATACACATCTTCCCTCTCTTTGCTCAGACTCTCAAAATGAAGGAGGTGGCCCAGTTTGTTTGCAGAGGGGGACAGAGTAGAGGTTGGACAAGCCAGTGAGAAAGTGGGTGTGGAGAGAGAGAGAGAGAGAGAGAGAGAGAGAGAGAGAGAGAGAGAGAGAGAGAGGAAAAAGGGGGGTTATGGTGGGGCAATATAAAACCTCCAGAGCACAAACCATGCTTTATCCTGCCAGTGTTTCCTGCATGGTACATGTTCAGTCACAGGAAACCCCAAACCCCTTCAAGTTCTCTAATCTAACACATTCACCTTCTGCAGCACACACACAAAGGAGGATGGCCATGAGGAGAATGAATGAGATGTGGAGAAGGATGGCTCTAACATTTTTCTTAAATGTTCTGGTCCTACACAGTAAGTACAAACTGATTAGTACATACAGGTGTTTTTAAACCTTAATGCATGCTCAGTTTTATAACTTTATCTTCTCGTTCTTGTTTCATAAGCTTTTTATATGGGCTTTGTTGAGTTTTCAAACTTTTTATACACAATTTTTGACAGAAGTTGACTTTTAAATAGTGAATAAGAATGAATGAGTGCTTCTAATGAATCAGGGGGTACAATTTTGTATAGTGCAGTCAAATGATGTTGTTAGAGGAGATGCTCGGCAGTAGTTAAGCATAGTACGCTGGTAAAATAGCGGGAAGTTGAAACAAAGAGTGCTGGCACAGAGTGGAAACTTGCCGTTGAACGCAATTATGGAGTTTACCCTACCCTTAGACTGGGTGGAGCCGGACAGGCGTGTGTAAAAACATGTGTGCATGAGTGTAGGAGTGGAAAGATGGAAGGCAGTAGGTAGTAGAGAGCAGATTTCCTCCACTAGAAACGAGACATCTGTAACAAAACTGTTTTGTTTCAAAGGATGTGGCCCATCCTGTGTTTGCTTATGCTCATCTCAGGACAAAAAGAGTGTTTACATTACCAGCCACAGTGCTGATGTTGGTAATGTGTATGATTCGCTGCAGGGCAAGTTCGAGCAATTCGAGAAGTTAAAAGAAAAAGATCTAAAAGTGTCAAAAAGGCTGAGGGATTTCGTGCTTCTTAAATCCTCCACTTTGATACCGAAGGTGTGTGCAGAGCAGATAGCAGTTCTACCGTTAATTGTAGGGTGAGGTTTGACTGTGCTTGTCCTCCACATGTGAGGACCCAACTTCTTGCTCAGTTCAAATGGAATAACTTCTGTAAAGCTTGGTGGCTTTTACTTGGTAGTCAATACAAGGAAAGTAACACCAAATTCGTGGAAACACACCATCACAGTGCCAAGGGAACAGCAGCGGTTGGTTTGAATTTATATAGGGGAAATGTTCTTATTGCTAAGAGACAAGCAGCGAGCAAATGCAGACACTGACTCGATATGCACACCACAAAGGAAATTTGATTATATATTCAGAACCTTAACTGACCTGTGAACATGAGGGCAGAGTTGCTTATGTCATGTAATATAAAAACAGTATGAACTAAATTGATCTTAAGCATGTTAAAGCCTTTAGGTTTAACTAGTACTAAATTATAGATATGTAGTGCTAGCTGCTCAGCCATCGCACATTTATGGTACCTTATCCTAATTTAAAGTCGTTTTCACATCTAATGGTCTGGTAGACTCGGTTCGATTGGGGACCAAAATTGCAACACTGTTTCTATTTGCATTTGGTGCGGTTTGCGTTCACATTGCACTTTTTTCAAACAAACCAAACCTCTTGACCAGCCTGTTTCCCTCCTCGCCTGTGGGGGCACTGCACCAAGAACCACTGTAGAAAGACATCTGTCCGTGAGCCATCTCCTCTGCTACTGCTAGCCACACGCGTTTGTTTTGGACGTTTTTACCCAGAGTGCCCTGCGTTGTGGTCCGCTTCCCGCTTCTGGAGCTCTCTCCAGTCCGCTTGGCATTCACATCTGTATTCTCACCAGAGTTCACTTCAACCGAGCCGAGACCTAGGGTGTATTCAAACCAGAAAAGTCCTTTGGTCCGCTTGTTTGGTCCAGACCAAATGTAGACTATTTTTTTTTCTTTTGGTTCACTTCGCTTTCAGACTGCATTTTTTTGCAAGTGAACTATCACTTGTAAACAAGGCCACACGAATGACGATCATTTCTCCCATTGGACAAAAATTATTTGGGCGAGACAGATAACAAGAAGAAAAACAATAATTGAAGCCATATATGATGCGATACTTTTGTCAGTGTTTGTCCTGTTAATGCAGCTACAGAATAATCTAGAGCAACTAATCCAGCGCAGGTTTCACGATGTTCTATTTGTAATTTTGGAAAAGTGTCTCCGAGTGCGAGCTGCAAGAGGAAGAATACGGCGCTCTTCACGCACTGGCCGACCACATACAGACTGCAGTGCTACTTTCCAATAGTCAATACTTTGTGGATCTATTTATTATAGCTATGGCAGCTTGTATCCTGGATTTCCTGGATTTGGTTCGGACTGAGACTGTTTTTATTTACACCAGAAGCGAACCACACCAGAGCGGACCGAGACCACCTCAAAAAGTGGGTCTTGGTCTGGTCGTTTGGTCAGAATCAGGGTTCGCTGGTTTGTATTCACACCTGAAAAAAGGTCCGGATCAGCATGGGAAACGAATTCTGGTCCGTTTAAAGGTTTAGGTTTTGAGGTGGACCAGAGTTCGCTTTTTCAGTCTGCATTCACACCTCCCGAACCGAAACAAACTTTCTGGCCAAATGAACTAGAGTTTGATTCAAGCGGACTAAACTGGGCTGGTGTGAAAGCGCCCTTAAACCACATGACCATTCCCACCAGTCTGCCACATTGTTGACACTGGCGTGACAGATTTGGCTTGAAGGTGATCAATATTCACTATCCAACAAACCACAGAATGAGGATTGTACTATATTACCGTGTTTTTATGCACACCGAACTGTGTTAATGATAACAGAACAATCATAGTTGAACTATACTGAGCACACAATCAGCTGTGGAATCCAAATTACACTCCTGGATAAGATGAGAGATTGAATCTCACAGACTACACCACAAACAAGTCTAATGCTGAGTACGTAGAACATTTTATGTGGTCTGGACTTGTGTTTTAAGAATTTCTTGATACAGTGATCCACAGGGATAATGAAAGACCAAATGGATAAAACAGGACCTCATAGGTAGCTGAACAGAACATATAAAAAAAAGATATGCTGCTACCTGTCTAGATACATGATGTTCAGTAGTGAACATGCCCCCCCCCCTTCCATTATAAAACCATTAGCTGATACATTTAAGTAAAAGCAGTGAAGTGAAGGAAAATATTAACACGGTGTATAGTTGAGCAATGTATAAACCCCCATCAGTAGAAGTTCAGTGAATTTTCCCATTGACAGGAATTCAGCCGTTAGCACTCAGGTAGCAGGGTGGCACTGGTGGACCACGTCCAATGCAAATGACGGTTAGTGCTGCCTCAGGTCTCATAGAATAAGCTGAGAGACGAGCCAGGTGGTAATTGGATTCGAGTCTCTGGAGAGCTTGAAAAAGCTTTCGCACTTCTTTAACACTGCGGCACACCCAGTGTGACCAGGAGGAGTGTTGTTTCCATTGCAGCACATGACTTTTTAAAAAAAGCTGGGAAGAGACTTGAGCCTCAGTTACACACAGCTTGTGCCAGACTGGAGAAACCACAGTACTTTATCCAGGCTCCAGGAATAAGCCTAGTTGAAAAGCGTATTATCCAGCTCAGTATTGTCACAATATACCTGTAGATCAGGCTTAACTGACGTTTTTATTGACTTCACCAACACAGCTGGGCTATTCACTGCAACGCAGATGCTAACGTTTTGGCACTCACGGAAGAGATCATGGCTGGTGAAGTCCAAAATCATGTCCATATAAGTTATGCTGTTATTCTAAAAGCCATTTTTTATGACAAAAGCAAGATGGATGCCAGAGTTACTAAAATCCTTGGGGAAAAGAACTCGGTCTTGCATCTAGAACTTTGTCCTTGATAAAAGGTCAGGCTCCTGGCCAATCTAAACATGCACCAAAAATTGCTAGTGATTTTCTCATAATCCAAAGTTATGCATTCCTGTAGTCCTGGTGACATCATGTTTCCCAGCTTGTGAGATGTTTTATACACTGCGGTATGGTAGATCAAGGCTGTGGAGTGCTTTATCTCAATGTAAAGTTATTACAGGTGAGTTAATGGTTTGAGTATGACCAGTTAGGTTCTCACACTGGCTAATATGATTAAATAGATTACATAACCCAGAATGATTTCTAGCTGAAGCGGTAAATTTGCTTTTAAAAGCTTTTCTCATACTATGTGCCAAACAGCACCACACCCTATAACTATTAACATTACATAATTGGCGATAATGTTGCACGCCTAAAAAACAACACGAAAAGCTCGTGTGAAAGAAAGCCTAACTATATTTCACATACATCAGTTTGCTAAATAATAGCACGTATATATAATAGCATGTTAAACGCTGGTTTAAGTTTTTAGTTCTCCGTGTTGCTGATGGAGGCTGAAATTTTACAGTTATTAAGAGTTTTACAGGGCACATGCTTTTTCTCACCATGCACATTCATTTTCAATGAGGAACATTGGCAACATGCATATGCAAAGACCTAAGTAAAAGTGTTAGTGTTTAATTAGCCTGAAGGTACACACCAATCTGCTATGAGTGGAAAATCTACTACTTGCATCATGCAGTCATTTGCACAGCTTTCCATGTTTATAAGTTTAGTTTTGTACTCGGAACACCTTTAAGAAAAATTGAGAGAATCCTGTTCATAGAGACACATTAATTTTTCTTTTACCTCTCTATCAGAAGTTAGGACGTTAGCAGTAACTTTTTCTTATAACAGCTTTATGCATGTCAATAACTCTTGGAACAAGAAGCATTTTGCCTGGGGATAAAACTAGCACAAGCCTATAAATGCTGCAGTAATTGTCTCAGGTAATTAATGTTCAGCAAACAACACAGGGGCAATTCTATCTAATGTTCTCTAATTGAAAACATAAGATTGTATCCTTTTCCTTCCTTTGAGAGCACCAGGCCATTCCCCTTCCCTAACCACAGTTACAAAACAACCCAGGGGATTTGTTATGGTTAGCCAAAGCAGAGGGGGTACAGACCCTAAAACCAGTTTACTTTTGTGTGAGGAGAAATAGCAAAACCTTTCCTGAAGCCCACAGATGTGCTTTTCTTCCAAAAGCAATGTGTAGGATCACCTTGCAGATAACTAAACGTTTGGATACAGAACAATGAAAGCCCTTGCTTTAGTACAAATTAGCTTGGACATGCTCCATGGGGTCCAACTTGAGAAATAAAGGTTTAAACTACAACTTCAAGTTCTTTTAATAAGGGTATGAGCTAAAAAAACTCTGTCACAGTCATAATCACAGTCATTTTTCAAACTTCAAGGACTATAAGATTAGGTGTTTATAGCAAGTGTGGCATTTTCCCTGATGCAAATCACAGGAAATATAGATGTGCTAAAAACCGCAAGTCTAACTATAATAACTAGTACTTACCAAAAAATTAGAATATTATGAAAAAGTTCTATATTTTTTGTCACTCATTGCAGAAAGTGAAACCCATATATTATATAGATTCATTACACAGAGTGAAACTTTTCAAGCCTTTATTTTTTGATATTTTGATGATTGTGGCTTACAGATAATGAAAACCCAAAATTCATTGTTTCAGAAAACTAGAATATTACATAAGATCAAGAGTAACTACACACAGATGAATCCTAGACATGATCTACAAATGTCACATTCCTCGTGTCAAGCTGCTCCTGAACCAGAGACA
>JAVSBU010298407.1:0-11364 GCA_033118015.1 Loricariichthys derbyi | reverse complement strand
CACACACACACACACACACACACACACACACACACACACACACACACACGCGTATTTGCATATTGTATTTAATGAGTAGGTGGTTTGTTGTACAATAATAAAAGATCCTCTACCGATTCATTTACAGCATCCATTATAATGGCTTGAAAGGTGGAAGCAAGTTTAACCCTTGGGCTCTTATGAAATGATCTTCACCATAAAATCAGAGATAATGTACAGAAGCTGTGGAGCTATTCAGTGAATGGATAACTGTTTACTGAAGGGACAATTATATAACATAATGTTAAGGAATTTTATATCACCCATGTCACCTGTAATATCTATTCACTTTATCCGATTATTTAGTCTTAAACTGGGCACGTAAATGTAAAGGTTCTTTCTCAACAACCCAATGGTGACAGTCCCAGGATGTGAACAGAAACCTTAAACACACTGAATGTGCCCTTAAAGCTAAAGAGTTCTGCCACTGCTGGTTGTTCCATCTCTCCACTACCGCCACTGATGTTCCTTTGAACAATATGTGTACATTTCCATTTTAATAGGCACATCTCTTTGCAGCTACAGCTTGCTGCTCACCTTCTTCTTTACACGACTGATGTGCATCATAATCTAGCCCAGGATTCTTCAATATTATTCACTAAGGGCTGTCATGGTCACATGCTGTTAATACAAACAATAACACATATAACAGTCATTTGTTGACCAGGATCAACTGGTTAAACAGGTGGAATCGGGTGGAGCTCCTGCATGGAATTTCGCCATATCCACCTTGTGTAAATAATCTTAAAGATCTAGCTTTTCTTCAATAGGAGTTTTCTAAATGGATTTTGATTAGACTCAATTTGAATTGTTTCTGGTTGTAGCACTTGATATATTTACACCACTGTATCAGTTACACTGTCAAATGGTCTGTTTAAATGTCACTGTAAATGGTCTAATAGTGTTCTAATGGTTGTCAGTAGTTTGATTTCAAGATGTTATGAAGTATTACATTAGAAGTTCCATAAATAAATAAATAAATAATTTGATCATGCCCAAATGTTTCCTGTTAAATATAACATAATGATAATTGATTATGAAAGATGAGCTTATTTATATGTAGAATTTAAACAATATTCGTATTGTATGTTAGCATCATATAGAGTGGAACCTTGAAATTCAAACTTAATTGGTTCCAGAAAGATGGTTGAACTCTGAATTGTTTGAAGATGGAACCAAATTTCCCAATAAGAAGTAATGTAAACAGCATTAATCCATTCCTGGCCCCCAAATGATTGTTTTCATGCCTGGATTTGTACATAGTTAATGAGTGAATTAGTAAATAAAACAAAAGAAAGTAATGCAATTCATAAATTCAATAAAGACATGAAATAAGTGAAGGCCGTTTCGGTATGTCTTTTCACTGGCACAGTGCCGAGAATGAGGGGGTATCTAAAATTGCACCCATAGACTTATGTAATATACATACTATAATTAACACAATATAGTATTTTTACAAGTTGGGGGTTAAATGGAAATGAGGTGGACACAACTGCAGACAGCTTCATGAAAAAATGCTATATTTTATTAACTCATAACAAATGATAATTAAGGATTGTAAACAAAAAATGAAAACCAATATTAAAATAATAAAATAGAAATCCAAAAGCTTTACTGGCTAAACTGCCAGAATCGGTGAGGGCTAGGTTGGGCAGAGATGGCAAGGGCACGTCTGGAGTTGTGTGGATCCATTTTATGGCCGGCGTACTGAGCCGGCCAACCATGCAACGTGGACCCATTTTACCATGCGGAGTCAGAGGAGAGGTATGGCAGGTTGTCAAGGGCAGTGCCCCAGCCTGTGGTAGCCTCATTCTTTGTTGAGCAACCGCATGTGGACCTCATTACATCGGTCCTGGTGCCAGACAACCACACTGGGCACAGGATGGATCCGGAGGGGATCCGAATGGCAACAAGGGAAACACTCTTTGCCTACTCTATGAGCTAAGGCCTAGTATACGTCAAATCTGTTGGTTCTACACTGCCTCCCCTCTTTGCAGGAGGTATGGTACCTCTGCCCCTAACTCCCTTGGAGCACCTATGAGTGAGACTATTGCGACCACCCCGCAATGCCACATAGTGCTTCCCGAACACAACAGTGCTTCATGAGTGAGATAGTGCTCACTGAACAAAATGGCGCTTACCTTGATATGGCATTGCAAATGCAATGCAAAATGGATGGAGCACATCAGTTGGAAATGTGCCTCGTATTGGAATAATGGCAGTAGTAAATCTATGTGCCACTGAAACCCTAACAATGCATGCCTTGGCAATCAGCTCCTGGATCAGTGCAATGCTGGGCGGCGAGCAACCCGATCTAGAGCTATGCCAACAATAATGGTGCTGCACTGGCTTCACTCCGACGTCAGCCTTTTAAAGAAGAACAGCTGTTGCTGATTAGCATGTATCAGCACTGCACCATTGTGAACATGCGCAAGGCCCCGCTGCTTTGCCAATTCTTTTTTTATGCCACAACAGTAGAGGACAGGGACCATTACAAGTATATGTAAAATGCTTATAATCACACCTGATTTTCTCTTTATTTCTTCTTCTTTTTGGTTTTACTGTGATTGGCATGTTGTGTTGGTGCATTTTCACCATCAGCTAGTGATTGGATGTTCACACTACTGAGTATTCTATACAGGATGGTAATGTTCAAAGTCAGATTTATTGTTTGAATTTTAGGTAAAACAGACCACTTGATGTCCAAATTATATAAGCAAACAGACATTCAAATTCTGAGGTTCTACTGTATTCACAATTCTACTTAAGTGGTTTAAAATCAGAAATGAACAGGTAAAATGTGTCTAGTTGTTTCCTTAAAACATTTGACAGTACAGAAGCTCCCCTATTTATGATGGGCATACATTCCCAACAAACCCACTGTAAGTTGAATGTATCAAAAACTAAGGAGCCTACCTTAGACATGCTTAAACAACTTTAACCTACAGTTGAACAAAATCATTAACACAAAGCTTATTTTATTCAAAAAAGTGATAAATATCCCCAGTAATCTATTGAATAATCTAATGAAAGCAGAAAAAAAAGTTTGCCCCTGCCTGGATGCTCAGTATCTGTGGGATACTTGGTGGTGCTAGAAAGTTTGTAAACCCTTTAGAATTTTCTATATTTTTGCATAAATATTACCTAAAACATCAGCAGATTTACACACAAGTCCTAAAAGTAGATAAAGAGAACATATTTAAACAAAAACATATGTAGTTATTTACTTGAAATAAATTATTCAAAATTACATACAGTGCCTCCAAGTGTATTCAACCCACTGTAGATTTTGCTAATGCAAGAAGTTGCAAATAAGTTACAGCAAACTTTCAGCAAGAGCAACATTTATTAACAGATACCTAAATATTACAAACAAAATATACTGCTAAAAAAATAATAATAAAAGGAACACTTAAACATCACAATGCAACCCCAAGTAAATCAGACTTCACATGGAGGCCACACACAATACTGAGCCTCATTTTGACTTGTTTTAAGGACATTACATCAAAGTTGGATCAGCCTGTAATGTGTTATTCCACTTTAATTTCATTTTATTTTTATTTTAAATGTGATTTCCATTGATGATTTTTGTGTGATTTTGTTGTCAGCACATTCTACTTTGTACAGAACAAAGTACTTAATGAAAATATTTAATTCAGATCTAGGACGTGTTTTTTAAGTGTTCCTTTTTTTTATTTTTTATTTTTTTTATTTTTTTTATTTATTTTTTCTTTAGCAGTGTATATAAGTTGCTCAATTAGAATATAATACATTCGAAACATAAATATCATGGTCAGTTATTATTCAACCCATATGTTTAATATTTTGTGGAATAACACTTATTTGCAATTACTGCTATTAATCATTTTCTATAAGACCTGATCAGGCCAGCACAGGTCTCTGGAGTTATCTTGGCCCACTCCTCCGTGCAGATCTTCTCCAAGTTGTCAAGATTTTCTTGGCCATCTCTTGGGCACTTTGATCTTGAGCTCCTTCCACAAGTTTTCAATTGGGTTGAGTTCAGGAGACTGACTAGGCCACTGCAACACCTTAATCTTTTCCCTCTTAAACCAGGCCTTGGTTATCTTGGCCATGTGCTTGGGGTCTTTGTCCTGTTGGAAGATGAAATGATGGCCCATCCATGGAACGAAGACCATTGCGGTGGAGTACATTACTTATTTATTGAAACCAATGTGCCCATCGCCATGAGATCTTCCTGGAGCTCCCTCCTCATTGTCTTTGGGTCAGTTTTGACCATTCGGACAAGCCTGGCCTCAGCACGAGAGGAAACTTTTAAAGGCTGTCCAGGGCGTGGAAGGTTAACATTAGTTCCATAAGACCTCCACTTCTGAATGATGCTTCTAACAGTGGAGACAGGTAGGTCCATCATCTTGGAAGGGTTTTGTAACCCTTTTTCAACCTAGTGACTCTCCATGACTTTGTCTCTGAAGGTCTTGGAATGCTCCTTAGTCTTTCCCATGTTGACAATGTTTGAGTGTTGTTCACTTATTTTGGGAGGGGCTTTTATAGCAAAAAAGGTGGAAAAAAAACAGATAATTAATCCAAGCATGTGAAGCTCATTGTCCTTAATATCTCAATTACTTCTTAATCCTTAAGGGAACCAAACAGAATTATGGTGATGTGAGGGATTGAGTGAGAGTTCACAAACTTCCAAGTACAACTATGTATATTGCTTGCATGGGAAAAAAAGCTAAATTCAAAATTAAGAGTAGAGTTGAATGTGTATTTATCTGTACTTTTGAATTTATATCATGAATAATAAAAAATAAATAAATAAATGTTTATATAGTGAGAATTTCTGCCATACTTTCCTAGAAAAATAGATTTTGCAAAGAAGTTGGAGTTCAGCCTTATTGGTGTTGCTGATAATACTTTCTTCATCATCCTGTAATCTAAGATAAAGCAAAGATATGTAGCCTGTCTAACTTAAATTACAAAGCACTCCTGGAATCAAGCAGCAAGTAAGAGGGAAAATGAAGATGGTTTGTGGTCAAGTCAATTGTGTCTTGAACTGTGTCTAAAACAACAATGCAAGCCACTTCAATCTTTGTCTTTTAAGTTATATTCTCACTGCCAGCCTTCTTTACCTTACATTGCAGATACTATCTGTTCTGTTCCACACCATGACAGCTAAACTATTTTCTGTGAGTACAATGCATATGGTGTTTTATGTCCATACGGTCCTGAATCACAGTTTCTTAATTTAAGTACTTTTATTTATTTGAATTTACAACCCCAATTCCAATGAAGTTGGGGCATTCTGTAAAACATAAATAAAAACAAAATACAATTATTTACAAATACTTTTCAACTCATATTTGATTGAATACACTACAAAGACAAGATAAGTAATGTTCAAACAGATAAAATTCATTGTTTTCTTGTAAATATTCACTTATTTCAAATTTGATGCCTGCAACATGTTCAAAAAAAGTTGGTGCATTGGCAGTTTAGGGCTAATAAAAAGGTAAAAAAAAAACTATATAATGATGTGATTATAAACAGATGATGTTAACAGGTGATTATGATCATGTTTTGGTTCAAAAGCAGCATCCAAAAAGGCTGAGACGTTGAAGAGCTGGAGATGGAAATGGCAAAGGAAATGTGTGAGAAAATGATTGAAATGTTTAAAATCAATGTTCCTCAAAGAAAGATTGTAAGGAATCTACATATTTCAGTCATAACTTTTGCTGATTTGGTTTGTTATGCATTGTCTTGTTGAATTCATATGTTGCTCTAAAATATCAATGTGCTTTTCTGCATTAATGCTGCCATCACATAAGTGTAAATGATCTTTGCTAAGGACACTGACAAAACCCCATACCATAACAAACCCTGTCATTTGGATGTTTTGCTGATAACAGTTTAGATGGTCCTTTATGTCTTTGGTCTGGAGCACATGGCATCCATTTTTTCGGTCATAAATGATCTGGAATACTGGTTCATCTGGCCACAATACTCATTTCCACTATGTGATGATCTTACCCTTACTCATGTGGTTCTATCAACTTTTGTTGAATGGTGATGTTTGATGCAGTGCTTTCTGAGAGTTCAAAGATCACAGCATTCAGTTTAAGCTTACACCTTTGGCCTTTACACACTTTAATTCCTCAAAATTCCTTTGATTGTTTAATGTCATTATGTACTGTAAGGGGAGGAAAATGCAAATTCCTTCCAATCTTTCTTTGAGGAACATTGCTTTTGAACATTTCAATAATTTTCTCGCACATTTCCTTTTTTTTTTTTTCTTTGTAGTATATTCAATTGAATATGAGTTGAAAAGCATTTGCAAACCACCATACTCCGTTTTTATTTATGTTTCACACAATGTCCCAATTTCAATGGAATTGGGGGTTTAGTAGTTTTAGATTATTTATAAGTACTTGTGGTGTTGTAAACATCATGTGGAATGTTCAATAACACTTTACAGTGCATAAGTAAACATTTTAAAAGCTTTAAATGTCCCACATTTATCTTTTGTTCTATGTTTTATTTGTTTGTACTTACGTATTTTTGCCAATGAACAATAAATAAATATATATTATAATAATACTATTTAGACATTTATAAATACCCTATTCATATGAAAACAGTATTGATGAAAAAAGGAAATACAAAAATGAACCATTAATATTTACTTTATTTCAGCTTAGAATGGCCACAACAGTTAATTAATCACACCTGCAAATAACAAATAACAACTAATTATTTTATTGCTATTATCAGTGATTTCAAGGGTCTAAAGAAATTAGCTCCACTTAAGATCTAGAGCTATAATTATTCATTGAAAATGTACTAATATACACAGGTTATGTATACATTAATATATTACATATTGTTAACATGCTGATCAAACTATTATAGAGACCACAAACCACATAAACATGCATGTATTTAGCATTCAGTGCAGCAAATCATTCCATCATCAGCATGAATTCACTTTACATCCTCTGTCCTTCAGCTTCTCTAAAACCATGGAATGCCTAGTTAACGACAGATCGGTTTTATGCTGAAGATGCTTTTTTAAAGCAAACTGAGCATCCAAATGCATCAAACCCACCCTTCCATCTAAGTTTAATCACAGAGATCAACAGCATGTGGAGGGAAGGCAAAATTTGTTTGGCAGCCATTATTTTTTTAATCCTCTCCTGATGCTATTTGCCAAGCAGATTCAAATTGTGCACAGAGGCTTCTTTAGCATTCCAGATCTCTCATCCTTAACCCAATTGCACATGTAAATGATGGGATGTCACAAGCTGTGCATGAGAATTGCCAAGCATGGCTGTCTCTCTTCTAAAGGGCACAGTCTGTGTTAACTACCAAGAGCTTATTCAGTCCACTAACAGTCAACAGCTCAATGTTACAAGTAACAACTGCAACTTTATAAGAAGTACTGACACTAATGCATGTGCATAGAACTGAATCAATATCAAATTTAATATGAATTTTTATTAATTATTTGATTAACCATGACTTTGATTTACAAAGGTCAAACATTCATCAGTATTGCCTCACAGTTAAAGAATTAGACATTGTATAGTCAAATTTATTCATTTTCAGATTTACATGATTTTTTACAAGGTATTAATCATATCTGGCTCACTCAGAAGACATTTCTACCATATGCCATTGGAAATTGTTGGATGATTGAGTGATGGACACAAGGAAGGAACCACGTGTTGTTGAAGAAGGTTCTGATAGACACTTGCATTCACTCTGTCATGTAGCTGTATGAGAGGTTTAACTCCTGCTGCTGAAAACATTCCCCAAACAATAACACTTCCTCCTCCACCTTTCACTGACTTCTATACACACTTTGGGTTCAGTCTTTCCCCAGTCTGTCGATGGACATGATGATTCCCATCAGAGACAAATAATGTAAAATTTCTTTCATCACTGAAATGAACTCTGAACCTCTTCTACTCACTCCACACAACATGTTCCTCAGCAAAGGTGAGTCTAGCTTTTTGATTCTTTGTGCTAATAAAAGGTTCAGTCACTGCAGAGTGGACTTTTAGTCCAAATGCTCATCGAGACACTGTATGATGAGACAGATCTTTATCCTGTTCAGTGCTGAACTGGCGAGTGATTCTAGCTGCATTGTTGAACCAATTACCCATGGAGATTCTGTACATCATCCTGTCCTCTCTTGCATTTGTCTTTCATGGGTGACCAGCTTTCTTGGGGGACTTGAAAGAGTTTGTGATGTTATGAAGATGCAATACTCTAGAAGTCACAGACTTCAATTGACCAACTTCTCTTGCTATGGCTGATAGGGTCACCCCTTTGGCCTTCATCTGGGCAACCTGGTGCTAGAGGTTTTCAGTCACTTTGGAATGGCTCACCATTTTTGCAAAGTCAGGGGAAAAGTTAGGCTGCCAGTTAAATAGCATTTGTTAGATAATTAAGGAAATTAGCACCACGTGCCAGATTATCACAAAAAAGGCCTGGGAAAGCTATGAAATGCCATGAACACTCCCATTACACTCAAGTAAGCACAAGAAAAGGCCATGCCATGACAGCCCAGGCTAAAATACTGCTATGTGAGACAGGGGCTTAACACCAATAACTTGCAGATATCTGAAAGTATTTTTTACATTTTGATCAGTGTTCTTTTTCAGTTCTGTCATTTAAGTGATTTAGGCTGTGCTTTAGAATACATAAATTTTATGAAATAAGCTTAAAACACTGGTATGCTATTCCTGTTAAGATAATTTCACATAGAACTACACAATGACCTTGACATTTAGGAAATGGTGTGTTGTTCTCTAATTTTGATTTTCAGTGTATATACAACTGATGGTCTCAAACACCTTAAGAGGGCAATAAATTCAATAAATTAACACTTGACAAGGCACAACTGTTAACTGAAAGCCATTCCAGATGATGCCCTTATATAGCTCACTGAGGAAATACCAAGATGTGCAAAGCTGTCATCTAAGCAAGAGGTGCCTACTTTGAAGAATCTAAAATATAAAATTCTTTGTAGGTTTAATTACTTTGGTATTAATCTACAATGCAGAAGATTTTAAAATAATGAAAAAAAAAACAATTAATTAGAAGTGTGTCCAAACTTTTGACTGCTAGAGAGACTGAGCACTGGAAACCAGTGCTCTACCAACTGAGCCACTATGGGTCATCTCCTGCCTCTAGTGGGGTGAGGTCTATTGCCTACGGATGTTGCTCAGCCAGGAATTTCCCACAATAATGTGGAAATAATCTCACAGATAATAATATACTGAAATAATTCAATACTGAATTTCCTTATTTCCTCAAGCCTACACTGCATTTCAGAGATGTGTTTGCTGCATTTAATTGCAGGGTTGCCAGATGCAGTGAGAGTAAGAAGCAACCAGTTCTAAGGAAACAAAAAAAGTGAAGTCTCCTAGAATAACATGACCTGGCAACCAGAAAAGCTCTACACTCTAACAGTTACATTTGCCTGCATGTGATGACTGAGAAAACATTGAAATCAGAGTAAGTGTGTACATGCGCTGAGAAATCTGACTACTGAGTTACACTGAATTTCTTAATCAGATTACTTAATCCATCTAAACACATTTTCTTTCTGAGTGTGTGCATGCATGTTTAAGGGGGTCACCATAATTTGTATATCATTGTGAGGACCAAATGTCTCCACAAGGATAGAAAGACCTGGAATTTTTACGAAAACTGCAACTTTCTTTTGAAAAACAAAATAGACAAAAGGTTGATTTAGGTTTGTTTTGTGTGTAGATATAGCAAAACTATGTGATTATTATATTAGTACCCTGTCTAAGGTTGATTCCCACTTTGCTGTTTGTGCTGCTGGTTAGGCCACTGGGCCCCAGAAACTGAATAACGTATGTTTAAATAATAATAATAATAATAATAATAATAATAATAATAATAATAGTAGTAATAATATAATAATAACAATAATAATAATAATAATAATAATAATAATAATAATAATAATAATAGTAATAATAACAACAATAATAATAATAATAATAATAATAATAATAATAATAATAATAATAATAATAATAATAATAATAATAATAATTCATATTGTTATTATCACTAGTACTATTATTAGTGTTTTATTTGCTTTTATCAGTCTACAGAATATATAGTCCAATATAAACTGCTGGTGCATTACTTAAATAGCAGTGATATTTCAAATAAGAAAGCATGGAGTGAAAATTTGTCTGAGGTTGCTTGATAAACTATGAAAGCAAGTCATTTTTCTTACTGGGCTTAGATCTTTGGAACTCATTGTATATATTAAAGTCAAACTTCAGCAGCAGCACAAAATGAGGAGAGAAATAGAAGAAAAAGACAAATGAGAAATAGAGAAAAATAAATAAATGAAATAAAATATTTCCTTTAATTTCTATCTCCCCAACAGGAGTCATTTTCAGACATATTTCCTTTTAGGCCCTCAAAATTTTGCTGAGAGGTGATGAACAGGGACTCAGTTTAAACTCGGAGGGTAATTATGCAGATCATATTCATAAAGGTATATTATGTCTTGGGAAAAGTGTATGAGTAAAGGCGACAGCTACAGATAAAGAGTGATGTTAATATCCATGGAACATTCTGCTCACAACCAATAGGAACGTGCTCTAGCCACGTGTGAAATGCCTCCGATAAAGCTAACCCTGAGCATTTTGGGGAAGATATAAACTGTGTCTGTGTAGAGGAAATGAACTGCAATAGCTCAGGGGACGTTTTACTGCTGCGTGATGGGCTACAGATATTCAGATGAATAGTCCTGATGTACAAAGTGGCAGCTTCACAGCTTTATCTTCCTTAAGGGCATACCTAAAATCAGTCTTTTACACAGCAACATCACAGAAGAAGTTTCAGTACAAGATGCATATTGATGGAACTGTACTGGAACCTACTGGGGGAAAAGTGCATTTTTCTTGATTTGGCCTGTGCTCGATTTTATGTTATGTTACAGTATGTCACCTAAAACAACACATGCCCATGACACAAGTAAATAAACAAATAAATGAACAGGAAAGTGTTCTCTAGAGGCACTACGATATAATAGATTAGTCCACATTCAGAGGGCCTGGGGTTTGAGTCCCAGAGGTGCCTTCCAGCCAGGTCAAGCACCACTTACAGATGTGACTTTCTATGGCCAAGGGAGGGGGGACCAGAGCAAACTCTACCAAGCCTTGACAGGGGCAGTTCAAGGTGGATAGCCAGACCATCACCCCCCCTCCAAATGAGGAGTGGGTTACCTCACTCTTGCAACTGTGAGTGGTGGAAGAGAGCAACTGGACTTGCTTGTAGATTCTTGAACAC
>JAVSBU010298189.1:0-11367 GCA_033118015.1 Loricariichthys derbyi | reverse complement strand
TCCATTACGGAGGACTGCGGAAAATCCACATTTTTATTTGCAGCTCGTTTGCAAATGGCACTGTGACAGGGCCTTAAAATAGAGAATAGAAAATACTTAAAACAAATTTTATATTTTATTTTCTTCCAACAGAACATGACTACAATAAATATTTTGTGTGTTTCTTTCTCAAGGAAGCCTGTGAAGCTCGACTCTTGGAACTCCAGCATGAAGTTAGTTGGGGTCCTGTGTGTAACTCTGACATGCCAATGTCTCAGAATGAACCTTCTGATTCTGGATTCACTCTGGTGATTGACGGACGCACGTTAGACTTTGCCCTGCAGAAGGACCTACAAAGATTGTTTCTGGATGTGACGGTCAATTGCCGATCTGTCATATGCTGCAGATCCACTCCACTGCAGAAGAGCCAAGTGGTTCGGCTCGTCAGTGAGTCGCTACGGGTGATGACACTTGCTATAGGTCAGTGACGTTTGTCCATTATTGAAAATTTTTCTGTTTTTCTCAAATTTAATAGAATATTTTTTCATTACAAATACAGTGTTCTAAAACACATATCAAAGCTCTGAAGACCAAAAAAGATCAAGAAGTGTTGATTATCATGGACTAACCTCTATAGTTACTAGGGAGAGGGTTCAGGCACTTGACCATTGTCTTGAAATGCTTTTTGGAATATTATGAAATAACACCTGGATAACATTGATCATTAGATTTTGCATGTGGAATCTATTCCTGCTCGTGCACACTGTCATTAAACCAAAGAGAGACCATACAAACTCTGAAGTCTGAAATTTATTTAAAGTTTTTTTTAAATTGTGTTTTAATCAATTATTAATGATAAAAATTGTACTCATATTGCTATGCTTATTATATAGTTTGTAACAGAGTGCACTGTATTAAATTTCAATTAGCATTTTCAGTAATGGTTTCAGATTTTTGACCCCCACTGTGTATTGGTTGTTTTTTCCTTCAGCAAAATGTCAGGCATCATAGATCAAATTAAATGTTTTTATGATTTTCTAATGAAAACTTCTCAGGGAGTAAACATAAATGAAACATATTTCTGCTCTTTTTAGTGCTAGAAATTAAGAGTTAAACATTGCATTTAACATGTGTAAACGTGAACCACTGTTGTTGTTGTTTGTTTGTTTGTTTGTTTGTTTATTTTTGGTCCCGTAATTTGCAGAAATACTGTGTTATTTTTTCCATATTTATATTATGAAAATCAACTAATAATTTGATCGTATTTGTATAAGGGTTAGCATTAGCCACACACAGCTGAGCATGTACATAGCAGTTTTAAGAAGCACAGTGAACCCCCATAATCGTGGCTCAGCAATCGCAAACTCACCCATTCACGGATTTTTCTTTGGAATGCATCTACTTGTTATTTGCTGAAAAATCCACACATTCTCATTTTGTTCCTTAGAATATCTGTAGAGTGGTACCTTGAGATACAAGTTTAATTGGTTCTGTAAATGAAATATATGTTTCTAATTAAGAAGCACACGTGTATAATTTACCAATGCATAACAAAATATGTGAAATAAAATTAAAAAATGTTATGTAGTACCGTATTCTTACCTTGGAGACAAATGAGTTCAGCTAACAGAGGTTAAAGGCAGAGGTATTGCAGTCACTGTAGACATGTAAACTAAAACTGCTCTTTCTTTACTTAAAATGAAACCACAAAACTTTTGATGGCCCTCCCTCATTATTTGAGAGTTTCCACGAGCCGTTTCAACTGCAAAAGTGCATGTTCAAATCAAAGTGCATATTTACTTCAATACAGTACTGTACTCGAATGCTATTGGCTGCCGTTTGGAGGGTGGGCTCTCACTGGTTGATACATAACACAGTCATGGATGTTTGGATTTAACAATCAAAATAGGGACTTATAAGCACTTTTAAGGGGTTACAAGTAATCTGGAATTTTCACTATTTGCGGAAGATTCTGGTCCCTAACCCTGCGATTATGGGGAGTTTACTATATATCCACTCAAACTGTGCTGAACACACACTCACTGATTATTTTATAGGGTGCACCTCCATGTTTCTATACTCATTGACTATTTTATCAGTTCCACTTACAACATAGAAGCACTTTGTAGTTCAGTTATAGACAGTAGTCCACCTGTTTCTCTATATCCTTTCTATTTTACTCTGTTCTTCAGTGGTCAGGAACCCCACAGATCACGTACTATTAGGCTGGTGCATCATTCTCAGTACTACAGTGACACTGATGTGGTGGTGGTGTGTTAGTGTGTGTTGTGCTGGTATGAGTGGATCACATACAGCAGTGCTGTTTCATTTTTTAAACACCTCATTGTCACTGCTGGACTGAAAATGGTCCAGCTACCAAAAATGTCTAGCCACCAGCATCCTGTGAGAACAGATGAAGGATTACAGGATGAAGGGCTTGATAGATACAAACAGATGAGGTACTGTCTCTGACTTTAGATCTATAAAGTGAAGCAATATGCTATGTGTGTCTAATAGAGTGCACAGTAAGTGCACACAGTGTTTACCAGCAAAACACACTAATAAACCACCACCACATCAATGCTACTGCAGTGCTAAGAATCATCTAATTGCAGAACTACAAAGTGCATCTGTCTGGTAAGTGGTGGTGAAGAAATGGACATTGAGTGTAGAAACAAGGAGGTATACCTAAAGTGTTGTAAATGTTGTATAGGTTGTGTTAGGGCCCCTGCCATAACCACGCTACACCAGTAGGTGGCTGTGAGGGTGTGAAATGGCAGGGTAATGAATCAGTGAAGCAGCTGCATCATTTACGGGCTCATCGAGACATCTAATGTTGTGGCGCTGATGCACACTAATTGGCTACAGCTGTGCTCGGCTCAATAAAATCTGATGTCAGAGCGAAGCCAACTGCTGCACTATTTCACATTCGGCTCGGCTGGGGCTCAGCCAAGGCCAGTGCTGAAATAACAAATTCCTCCAGTATGTTCACTACAGAGAGACACTCTTACGCCCCCACCTTCGCACTGTTTATCCCCTCGTGGGGCAAGACAGGTCCATTTTGAGCTGGTGTGCTCCATCTTTTTCACGCAGTCTGAGGCATTGCGGGGTGGTGCGCATCAGTCTTGCTTGTGGGCACCCCGAGGGAGTCAGGGACAGTTGGTACCACCCCTCTTTTGAAGCAGAAGGGCCGGTGTAGGACCAAAAGGTTCGAGGTATGGCAGGTTTAGTTTTTAGATTAGGGAAAGTATGCTTCTCTCTGCACTGTTTGCGCCCCCTCTGGCTCCATCCTGTGCCCCCATGGGGTCATCAGGCACCATAACCTGACAGAACGGAACCACGCGGCAGTGGCCGAGAGATGCCCCTGTATGTGGCAATACAGCACTGTGAACTAATGTAAACAAACAAAACGGTAGCGGTCAACAGAGAGCTTGGTAACTGCAGGCTAGGGCACCGCCCAGGGCCCCGTTTCCCTCTGCTGTCACCTGTAATACCTCTCTCCTGCCCCCACACACCCTAGCCATTGCTGATTGTGGGGGTTTAGTGGTAAAGGTTTTTCGTTCCTTTTTATTAATTTAACTTTGTCTTTTTTTGGGTTTTTTCCCTTAGTTATCATATTTTAAGTTCATATTATAAGTTCATATAAAATCTTCCATTTTTCATGAACCTGTCTGCATGAGGGTCCTTCTTACCATCACACCCCTTATAAAATGTAGTTGTAGTTTGCTAATGTGGTGTGTATGTGTGATTGGTTCTCAGGTGACGGAGCAAATGATGTCAGTATGATTCAAGTGGCAGATGTGGGTGTTGGCATATCGGGACAAGAAGGCATGCAAGTATGCTCATTTACTACTATCCTCTAGTGCTCTCCTATGCTCCCATATCAAAATATATAATTTACCACTTTTTACAATGGAAGAAAATGAATATTGAGAAAAAATAAGTTTGAGTTTTCTTTGGTTCGACCCTCCAACACAATTGAGATTTTTCGTCTGGCCCCCTTCAGAAATTAATTGCCCAGCCCTGCTTTAGATAGAACATTTCCAATGCATAAATTATAAAAAAACAACATGATAATTGTGCACGTACTTAAATTTAAAACAGTAATGCAAATTTGGACAACTTAGTACTTATTAATTACATTTAAATTGAAACCTTAAGTCTATTCAAAGCACTATAAAAGATTGGAATAATCTCCACATTTATATTTATATTCACAACACAAATTGATTGAATGAAAACTCATGATTAGGCATGAGGTATATGGATTTAATAAAAAGTAATTCTGTGTTTAATTGTAATCTCTGCAGGCGGTGATGTCCAGTGATTTTGCCATCTCCAGATTTAAACACTTGAGAAAACTGCTGCTTGTTCATGGTCATTGGTGTTATACACGACTGGCTAACATGATCCTGTACTTCTTTTACAAGAATGTTGTGAGTATCAGCTGTGTTTGTCTGTGGTATAGTTCCAGGCAGTGTGGTTGGAGCATTTAGAAGACTGCTAATGTTTGAAGATTTTAACCCAACTGTCTGTAGAGTTTAAGCAGAATGTGTTTAAATGGTTCCGCAGTGCACAGCACCTTGCTGGTGAGGACAAATATGAATAGCCATGCTTGATCAAGCTAATAGGAATGCTACATTATCTTGAATAACCAGTCCTACATTTATCAGAATGATAACATCTTGCAGTGCACAATATATATATATATATATTTTGTGAGCTAAGAGCTTTGCTCAACAATCCAACAGTAGGGACTTGGCAGTGCTGGAACTTGAACACTGAAACTTCTTTTCAACAGTCAATTGTCTAAATTGCTGTGCCTGTACGCTACAGAATATTACTATAGGTGATGAGAATATCATATCAAATGTTGAGGTAGATGCGCTACAACAATAAACTGGATCTCACTCCAGTCATCTGAGAAGTGGTTTCTGTGGTTGCAGTGTTCAGTCTCATAAAACATATACCGTACATTCAAACCCCTGTATCCAATCTCCCTGTCTTTAATTTCCTGCAATTAAGTATAGTGGTGCTTGAAAGTTTGTGAAACTTTAGAATTTTCTGTATTAATGCATAAATATGACCTAAAACATCATCAGATTTTCACACAAGTCCTAAAAGTAGATAAAGAAAAAATTAAGCCAATGAGACAAAAATATTATACTTGGTCATTTATTTATTGAGGAAAATGATCCAATATTACATATTAGTGAGTGGCAGAAGTATGTGAACCTTTGTTTTCAGTATCTGGTGTGACACCGGATACTTTACGGTATAAAAAAGTAGCCTCATGTTAACCATATCCAGCAGTGCTGTAGACTTCTCTGGTCTCAGAGGCATCTAGGATGGATCATCACACGGTGGAAATGTGTACAGTGTCAGGCCACGCCAGGCGTGGGCTTATTTACCATCTGGCAGCCTGGCGTGGCCTGACTGAATTCCATGACAGAATGAGCCGGCCACTACTGGACCCAGCGGGCAGCTTCGGGTAGGCTTGCGCTTTTTTTCCACCCCGTGCTTATTTTTGGTTTTTCCCCTCCCACCCGTTCCATCCCCTAGGATTTTCTCAGCTAGCTGTAAGCCCAGTCAGGGCTAAGTAGTTTGCCCAGGTGGCCGTAGGTCTGGCCTTTCTTTTTTCCTAGGAGTCTAGTCTAACATAAGTCTAGTGCAGCCTTATGTAAATGGGCTGTGCTAGCAGTAAGTCTAGTGTGGCTCCTGTGGGGCTAGCAGAGATCTAGCCCCTTTTTCCATTTGTTTGGCTGGCCGCGGGTCTGGCCGCAGCCCTTTTTCAGTGTAAGCCTGTAGTGGTCCTTGGTGGGGTGCAGGAGCACATTGGTCCCTGTAGCCAGCATGGACACTTGGTTATGTTTCGGTTGCAGTGGGCCATGTGCAGTTGCTATTCTGCACTCACACCTGGGCTATGGTTGGGGCTGTCGGCCCGGTTATCCCTGTTCCTCTGGCTGGTGGTGGTCCTGCTCTGGCCTAGTATTTGGGCCCCACAGGCCATCGGCCTAGCCTTTAATTAGGGTTATTGGCCCTTAGCTTGACTTTTTGGTGGGTGGTGGGCTGTCCGTGGGCCTTTTTTCGGGGCCTGGTTTTCACCTCACCATCCCCAGTCCAGCCTTTCTTCCCGGGCCTGCCAGCACCCGAATTGTGGCTTGGCAGTTCCCTGTTATTCGGGTTATGTGGGCCTTTCCTTTTTCTTTTTAGGGGCTTCAGGAGCTGCCCCTTTTGAGGGGGGGTACTGTCAGGTGTCAAGTCAGGCGTGGGTTTTATTTACCATCTGGCAACCTGGAGTGGGCTTGATGTCACAGCTGAATCCACCGAGACTTGGCACATGCACGACCGCGCTGCAGGCTCCATTAGTAATAAGCCTTGTATTGGATTCAGCTGTGACACCGATTTAAAAATGAGCCATGCGGATTATTAATCACCGGGTCATCTTCCCACGGTAAGCTGCGTTTCCATCTTTCAGCCCGGCGAGCGTTATGATCTGCCGCGGCTCGCGCTGCCGATATGGGGCGTTTTAGACAGGGTTAGTAGATGCGTGGGTTCCATCTGAATAAGCTAGGCACGTCCCGAGGCTGGTTCACATATACCGCATTATGCACACTAACGCGGAATGCGCTCTCGGGTGCCTGCACCGGTCTCACTCTTTTGGCGCCAGAGAAGGTGAGGGACGAAGGTATCTGCCCTTTCTTCGGAGAGGTAACTGGTAGGACCTAGTTTCAGTGTAGGGACAGTTAGCTGCATCTCTGCGCCGCCCAGATCCCTTTGGCACCCCCTGCACACCTACAGTATCCATAGGAGCGCAGGGGGTGCCGAGGGGATATGGGTGGTGCAGAGATGCAGCTAACTGTCCCTACTATCCCGCAGGTTCCCTGTTGCCTTAGGTGGGTCATTGCTTGGGCCTGTCCCTGCACTGCACCCTGCCGGACCTCGCTTGGTCTCCCCTCGTCCCGTGATTGGCTGGTTCGGGACAACCGACCGTAAAAGCGGTTTCCACATAGCTGTGGTTGGTTGGACCAGTCCACCAGCCGTAAAACCGGACCCACTTCACCTTGGATGTGTCCTAAGCTGTCCCTACATGTCCTAGCCTCGTCTGCCTTTAGGAGTTTGCCATTTTGGCATTTTTAGTTTTGTTTTGGGGCTTTATTTGTTACTTTGTTTCCATTCTTTTAGTTCCCTTATTTACTCCTTAGTCCTCCTTTTACATCTTGCCCCCCATTCCATGACATATTGTGGTCAGGTGTATCAGTATCCCAGTTCATGATCATAATTACCTGTTGACGTCACCTTTTTGAAATCACATCATTATATAGATTATTTTAACCTTATTACTAGCCTTAAATTGCTCCCTGTCCAAACTTTTTGGAATGTCTTACAGGCTTGAATGCAAGAATGGATGTTTATTAACAAATTAAATTAAATTGACTAGAATAAACATGAAATATCTCGGGTTTATACTGCAATTACATAAGTCAATGTAAGGAATACAGCGTATTTTTAATTTGCATTTTTCACACTGCCCCAACTTTTTCTGATTTGGCTTTGACTTTGTGCAGTGGTTCAGATCTCACATCATCAATACAAGATCTTGGGGAAAAATTAATGCAACTCTGGACAGAAATATTATGATATTGCAGATGCTTATGAAAACTATGCCACAGCGAAAATCTGCCATAATCAAAGCTAAAGGCTGTTCAACGCAGTATCAGAGTTTGTGACCTTTTTTTTTTATTAGGCAGTGTATCCTCTACACAGATGTGAAATAAATTATCTAGACTATGGAAGGGCATGACATGCAAATAAGAAGTCTACAAGCAGAATATTGGTGAAGGCATATGCTCATTCCCTGCACTCATACAATGGACAAGTATAGAAACAAGGAGGTTTCAAATGATGTTATGTACAGTATGTTCAGTTTATGCATTAATTAATTTCTCTCCTCTCTCTTTCTCTCTAGATGTATGTGAACTTGCTGTTCTGGTTCCAGTTCTTCTGTGGTTTCTCAGGCAGCACAATGATCAACGCATGGGTGTTGATCTTCTTTAACCTACTGTTTACCTCAGCTCCACCACTGCTGTATGGAATGCTAGATAAAGACGTGTCTTCTGACCGACTTCTATCCCTGCCTCAGCTGTACAAAGCTGGACATAACTCACAGGTGGGAACATAATCTTACAGTTATTCTGTTACATTGATGGATTGTTTATGTCATTGATGTTCAGTGTTTTGGCTGTATGAGTGCTCATTTTTGTAGTCCATTGCTATAGACCCTTGTTTCACAAAAACCTACACTGTTTTTTTTCATTGTTGGAATACCTGTATCTATCTAGCCTTCTGACTGTTGTTGTGAATGACATAAATAATATTAAGAACCTTGTTTTGCATCAACTTTGTCCTGCGCAATCATCCAGTCTCTCAGCATTCCCCACCATGAGTAACCGCTTTGCAATGGAAAAGGGCCATGGACCAGCAAGTGGAATAGCCAAAGCTTCCTGTATTTATTCATGAATCCTTTCACACTAAAATTATTCAGTGCAACTCTTAATTTGACCCCACATATGGTGGATGATTTGAAGGGGATCATGTTTGGAAATTTACAGCATTTTCTATCAAAAAGACCCAAAATTACACCAACTTTTTAGAAGTTTTGTCAGAAGAAATCTTTTCCTTTCACTTAATCACAAACATAAGCAGCACCTTGAATAAAGGACTTTATAAGGTATAGTATCTGATCCCCACTGTTAAGGGCTGTGGACTTGTGGTGGGACTGCTTTTCCATCATAGATCCTGATAACATCTTACATAGCATTGTGGATTGTGTGAAGCACCTGGAGATTTTGAAGCCAAGAAAAATCTTGCAAACTTATTAAACCCCATTAAGGAGAGACCACAAGTGTTATGAAATAGGGGCGAGATGGAGAAGAGAGGACCCATAGGCAGGACAGCTTCAAATACACTGGTAGATTGATTAACTCATATCAAACAGAAACTAAAAGATAACCCACACCCAAAAGACCAGAACCAAAAGGGAACGAAACCAAAAATGCCTTACCGGCCAACCCCTGGATCGGGGAAGGCTAGGACGCACTGGACGACGAGGACACGTCCAATGACCGTCAGCAGGCCCTGCCGAACAGCCAGGTAGGGACGAAGGGAGGAGGCAAGACAGGCGGCGTAGGGACCGTCCCGACGATGCCTCAGTCTGCCGGTTGTGCACACATCCTGGGGAGGCCTCTGCCTGAACCCTTTAGGTGTGGCTGGTGCTGGCATGGGGGCATTTCCTTCGCCGCTGCCGTGTGGAGTCTCTCCACCTGGGCCATACCAACACAACCAGGCAGGGCTCCAGATCGGGACCGGAGGGGGGTACGGCACAGAGGGATAACACTGTCCCTACTCTACCATCTAACACCTGTCTTACCTCGAGCCTCCTGGCTCTACTCCGCCCTCCCTCTACGAAGAGAGGGCGGTACCTTCGTCCCTAACTCCCTCTCAGTACCTTAAGCTGGTGGGAAAACAGAAAAAATGGAAAAACGCAAAACAGGTGGGAAAAGCACACCAGCCTGGATGTGCCTCGCGTTGGCAGAGGAGATCTGCAACACAAAAGAGAAAAGATGTTAGTAGTGCATCTCTAGCCTTGCTGCTGCACGCCACACACCAGCTGGGAAGCAAGCTCGGGGAGGCGGCGCGGCGTGTGACCCGTTCTCATAACACACTGATGCCAGCTTCTGCCTTTTTAAGCTTTAGGCACAGCTGATGTCAATTAGGCGTGCATCAACTCTGCACCGCCAGATGGCAATAAAGCCCCAGCGAATGCGGCGCAGCCGCCCTTATGAGCCCGAAGAAAAGGCTGCTTCCAGGAACAGAAGCAGCCGGACCCGTTACAACAAGAGAACATCCAAGACCCAGTATATTCTGTATTGCGAATTTTCAGATTTCTTTCTTTATATATTAAATTCTCAGCAAATTTGAAAGGAATATATTAATTTGCACATCTTAACCTGGGCCATATGAGTAATATTCTCACTATGTTTCTCTTTGATTGCAGGGCTACCTTCCCTCTGACTTCTGGCTGAACATCCTGGATGGTTTTTACCAGAGCCTTGTCTGTTTCTTTATTCCATACTTTGTGAGTTCAACTGAATTCACACTCTTGATTTATAATAGCTCTATTTGACTAAGTCATGCAGACGGAATGTTCATGCTATTGCTTGGCTGAGATTAGATGTTTGCTTAATGTGGGATTGGCAGGCATTTGTTATATGCATGGCAAGTGACAGAAATCTTATGTTAGTTCTTATTTTTGATGTTCAATATGTGATGCATGATTAATGTGTTTATTTAATGTGCCTTTACAAGACTTACCTAGGTTCTGACATCGATCTGCTATCTTTTGGATCACCCATCAATGGATCTGCTCTCCTCATCATCCTCCTGCACCAGGTCTTAGAGAGCCACACAATAGTGAGTCAATCTGCACTTGATAGCAAACAAGCCATGCCCTGTAATTTGAATGTTATCTCTAATATGGGCCGAAGTTCTCTGTCGACTCTTTTATTTAAATGATTTGTTATATTTCATATAAAAAGGCATCATAATGCAGGATTACAGCAGTGTATGTAAAATTTTAGGGCATTAGTATTCCTACTGCCAAATGAGGCACTATTCACTGCATTCATCGTACCATACCCAGAAGTTTGTGTGTCCCATTTATTGGTTCATGCTTTTCGATTAAAGCCATTTTGTTTTTGCTTTGTTTATGTAACGTTGCATGAGCATCAGTTGTGTACACCAGTACTAGTCAGACACATACATACTGGGCCAATTTAGACCAGTTAACCTAACACTTATTTTTGTAATGTGGGAGGAGACCAGAGTACCTGGAGTAAACCTGTGCAGACATGGGGAGGACACACAGCCCATGGTTGACTAACCACTTGTGACAATGTCCCCCCTTGATAAATGTCATTGAGGAAACTAAGATGCTTGGGAAACGTTGATTTTCACAATTAAATATTAAACTATATACAAACTTAAATAGTATTAATAAATGTATTTATTTGTTGATATGTAAATATAATAACCAGTTATTCAAACCTTTCAACTAGAGCTGGATGGTGTGACAACAAACTGTCTACAAATATAGATATGGTTGTACTATTGTAGTGAGTTAGATCATTCAGGCTAGGATTTGTCAATAAAGCAAATAGTCCTACTTAACTCAAACACTAATAATAAACTCAGGAGCACTCAACACACTTTATATGTGAAAGCCTGTATCTATGGAAGAAAAGAGCAAGATTTAGGGTGTATTCACACCTGCACTGTTTGGTCCACTTTAAACGGACCAGAGTTCATTTCCCACGCTGATCCGGACCT
>JAVSBU010298079.1:0-11367 GCA_033118015.1 Loricariichthys derbyi | reverse complement strand
ATTCTGGTAATAATCATACTCATACTCACTATACCAGTATCCTGTAATGGTGATAACCATACTCAACATACCAGTATCCCATACTGGTGATAATCATACTCACCATACCAATATCCTGTAATGGTGATAACCATGCTTACTATATGGTAAGCCATTCTGGTGATAATCATACTCACCATACCAGTATCTTGTAATGGTGATAATCATACTCACCATACCAGTATCTTGTACTGGTGATAATCATACTCACCATACCAGTATCTTGTACTGGTGATAATCATACCATATGAGCATCCCATACTGAGGACAATCATACTCATACTCACCATACCAGTATCCTGTTATGGTGATAATCATACTTACCATATGAGTATCCCATACTGGTGGTAATCGTACTTACCAAATGAGTATCCCATACTGGTGATAATCATACTCATACTCACCATACCAATATACTGTAATGGTGATAATCATACTCCCCATATAAGTATCCCATACTGGTGATAATCATACCACGCCAAAATCCTGTAATGGTGATAATCACGCTGAGCTTCCCATTCTGGTAATAATCATACTCATACTCACTATACCAGTATCCTGTAATGGTGATAACCATACTCAACATACCAGTATCCTATACTGGTGATAATCATACTCACCATACCAATATCCTGTAATGGTGATAATCATACTTATACTCACCATACGAGCATCCCATACTAAGGACAATCATATTCATACTCACCATACCAGTATCATGTACTGGTGATAATCATGCTCACCATACTAGTATCTCATGCTGGATGAGTCATACTCTCCAAACCAGTAGCCACACAGTGTTTGTGTCATACAAACTAAACCAGATCCCATACTGGGTGACTGTTATATTTACCAATGGGCATCTCTACTGGCATCCTGGGGTTATTAACGAGCATTACCCACTATGAGGGTTCAGCCTATGAAATCTCTTTAAAATAATTCACGGTATAACTTTTTTCCTTATATGTTGTACTAATAGTCTTGTCTAAACAAAACAAAAACACATATGCTGGTCTTTGCTGTTTTTTAATTATTAATTTAACAACATCTGGATGCTGTGTGGATGTTCAGTTTGTTTTTAAACCCCAGTGCAGTGACATTTTGACAGCATTACATTAGTGCGTCGCACATTGAATGCAGACAGACTCTGTAGGTGTTAAGTGGGTTATGCTGGTCTGATAATGATTTGTTTTGGGGGGGGGCAGAGTGGATTTTATTGTTCGGAACCATTTACATATGAAGCGTTTAGATGTTTTTATGCAGAGCAATTCAATTTGGTAGGAATCTTACTGTGCTAAAAGGTTTTTATACGAGTCGATGGAGGTGAAAGAACAAGAAGAAAGCCAGCACTAACATAGGACGACCTGTGTTTGAAGATCAGCTCCAGGTCAGCATGGCATTGGCAGGTGAACTGGATGAAAGTTAGCAGCATTTAGAGACACCCCAGGCTTGTGATAGCAGCTAATTCATCAGGGCAGCATCTCCTCCAGGCTTTGTGCTGGAATCCCTCGGGTGCTCTTGGCTCCCGTTGCAAACAGCTGGTAAGAAGTTCTGTCGCTACACTGACCCATTTTACTCTGAAAGCGTCCTATGGAATTTTGCTGCAAATGACCCAAATGAAGCATATTTTTTTTTCGAAATGTCACGCTCGTCCTTTAATCGAGGGCTTAGCTGTCATCGTTAGAAGATCTCAGCATGAGCCTAGAGCAAACGCAGGACTCCGTCAGGCTCCCCAAACCGACACGGTTATGGGTGTGGTGCACAAGCTGGTTTTTAGCCAGTTCACACATTTTCTTGTCGAGAAGAGAAACGTGTGAATATGTAGCCTGTTGAAGTGTTTATGCTTCTACAGAGCTGCGATGGTAAACTTGCTTTAAAAAAGGTGCCAAATGCCATGTTTGTATGTCTTATAAAAAAAAACAAAAAAAAACACAACACCAGCACACGGTGTGAAGGTGTACATTTCTTTTGTTCGTATTAATCATTATTGCTTTTCGATTACCGTTCAACAATGCAATCAATATTTGCCGTGTCTGTAGACTCGGTAAGGTTACATTCTGTAAATCGAATCCTCATTAAAATCATCATTCACTGCCATTTTATACATTGCGTTCCTGTTTATTTACCTTCTTTTGTGGTGTTTCTTTTCTTTTCTTTTTTTATAGACTGCTTGCCTGTAATGAAAAATGTCTGCCTGTGGATGGAACTGTAGTGATTAAACATCTTTTAAAAGTTAATTAAAAGCTCTTTGCATTATTTATAAACACAAACATGGATGCACAAGTCAAATGTACAGCATTAGCAAAATATTGCTCAAAAATTGAATACTTCTACATGGCTGCTTTTCCTCACTACATTTCCCAGCGCTCATCACTCCCTATGTCAGGTGTGGCCGCGTCCCAAATCAAGTACGGGAGAGTACTGAGAGTGAAATATACCCTTAAATATGATTAAAACACTGATTTTAAACTGCAATCAGGCAAAATCATTAATTAAAAGCTTATTTTACAAGAAGGTTTTGAATATCCTATGTAATTTATTCAATAATGTATTGAAAGTGAAAAATGATCAGCTGGTGACTGATGTTGCTGCCTTTCAGTTTATGGGCTGTACTGAGGAGTTCCATGACTTTGTACCTAGTGCTTTCATGGCCTGGGGTTGATTTTGGTGAAGGATGATCCAATGCTACCGTGCCGTTCAAGAGAATTGTTGATACCAACATCGTGGTTACAGTGGCGGTCGTTGACTCAACATGACTGACAGTTTTGTAAAGAAAAAAAATTGGTTAGTTTGGACTGGTGTGAGAGAACTGGAGTGACTGAAATACAGTAAGTAGGAGAAATTAGATGGACTCTTGTGAAAGAGACAAAGCTCTGATTTTCCAAACTATTCATTTATTAGTTGAGTTAATGCAGAGTGGAGTATGGACGTGGAACAGCGATGATTTGGACATGGATATCTTTGGACATTCACTGCGCTGTGTTTGGACCTGACCTATGTTGGCCGGGATCTTGAGAATGCATGCCGTTCTCCAAACAAGACGTCACATTCCGTGCATATTCCTGAGAACTTCCTGTGGAGGGGAAATGCCTGGATTCCCATATGTGGAGCTTCATATGTGCAGCCTCGTTCCTGCTGTTTGTTTGGTACCATGTCTGAACTCTTTACCTTAGAGATCTGCAGCAGATTGGCTGATGGAAGAGGCGGCTGGAGATTTTGGAAGCGTTGGCTCTCATGCTGGATTATAAGAAAAAGATGATGATATGCAACTCAGTAACAGATTTAGATGAGAGCCACCTCCCCTCCTGTGTATAAAGATCATTTTGGATGATTCACATCTTTGTTCGATGAAATTAAACCAAGTGTGTTCTCGATTTCTTTTGCACTGTGCTTTGCTTTGAGTCTGAATCTTCAGTAAGTTTTGGGCAGAGCCTGATCAAGGTTGCAGTTGTAAGATTGAAGTTTGGGGAGGGTTGATGTTTTAGATTGCTGTGGAGGAGGGAGCGAGGTTTTCCTCATACCTTATATGGTGATTCTATGGCTTATGGCAGACCAGACTGGTGTCGATTGCATGAAGAAGAAACAGTAAAAGTGCAAGAGCTTTAACTAATACAGTGAGATGCACGATGTCTTTGTTAAAGGCTGGGAAAATCATCTAAACCACAAAAAAATTTGCTAAAAATGTAGACTGCCCGGCTAAGATTTCGCTTTGCAACTTCGGCCATGTCAAAACTTTTATTTCCATCCAGAGTTGCATTATTTTTTCTCCAAGATCTTGTATTGATGATGGAGATTTGGACCCACTGCCTTCTCCAGCACATCCCAAAGATTCTCAATGGGGTTCAGGTCTGTGTATAAATGATGTCTCATGCTCCCTGAACCACTCTCTCACAATTTGAGCTCCATGAATCCTAATATTGGATCATCTTGTAATATGGCCGTGTTATCAGAGAAGAAAAAATCCATTGATGGAATAATCTGGTGGTTCAGTATATATACTGAACCAACACCTGACCTAGAACTGCAGCAGAACCTCAGATCATAGCTCCGCCCCCAAAGGTGGGCACCTTTTTCTGATGGGCAGCGTAGGAGCGAACATCCAGAGATGTGATTAACCTTAGTGATTTACGAGCACCTTTTGTGTTTCCCAAAAGTCCCATTCTTTGTCTCCAAAATTGTGAACAAGTTTTAGCTAGTTCTTTTCTGAATCCACTTTCATTTGTGCTGAAAAATCTCCTCAAACAAGGTCTCCAAACATAAAGCATTTAAATTAATAACATACTTATGGTGCTTGAGGCAAAAATGTAGTGGACGTTTGTAGCTCCTCTATTAAGGGGTGGGCATCCTGCAAAATTCACACCAAGAGCACCATGTTTTCACCCATCAGTTTCTACATGAATCACTGTACTAACGAAGTTGTGCTACATCAATGTTTTGGAGCTCAGTCTATGTTGTGTATAAGTGGTGTGGCCTGGGTGCAGTTTGCATGTTCTCCTTATGTCTGTGTGTGTTTTCTTCGGGTACTAAAGATGTCAGGTTAATTGACCTCTCTAAAGTGTCCTAGTGTGAGTATGCAGTCATTATGTTAAGTGCTGGTCCCAAACCTGGGTGAAATGGAAGCGTTGTGTCAGCAATGGTGTTAAACTTAACAGCAGCAATCGAAAAGAAGAGGAACAAGAAGAAGTGTGTGAAGGGGCTGACTCACGAGACCCAGCTGTGCAGGGAAAAGCCTCTCACATCCCAGGAGACTTTGGTATGCTGTCTTAAGTCCCCGTACTATAGCTAATAGCACAGTGTGTCATATTAGGGCTGAAATATTTACTGTTGTCTACTGAATTTCATTTCCAAGGTTTGTTTTTGGACTTGACGTTTCCCTGACAGACATCAAGCATCCATCATGTACAAGTCTTTCAGCAGTAAAAGTCCAACTGATCGTGTTAGACCTGACACTGAAATTAGACATAGGTGGCAGACAGGACAAACAGGAGATCTTCTTTGCTGCAGATGGCAGCAGATTTTGAAAGCGATCAGCAGAATCATACCTGTCAAGTTTTCTCTCTTTTCTCTCCTGCCTGGAGGCCATTTGTGAGCCAGATTTCCTCTCACCCCCCAACAGACAAGCGATGCTCGGCACTAATCCCTAAGGAGCGGCTGCAGCATCGCTGGATAATTTGCCGCGGCTTTACCTGATCTAACTCTAAATTAATCTGCTGCCCTTTGGGAGGTGGAACCAAGCATTGCTCGATCTGGGGTTAAGAGGGCATCCAGAGGCCTCCTCAGTCACCCAGCCTTCACCTCTTCCACAGTCCAAGTGCTCCAGAAATAAAAATCTACAGCTGCTGGGTTCTTCTTTAACATCAATAACAAATTATACATTTAAATCGATAGATTATCAAGCTTATCAACTTGGATTAGAAAAAGTTGGGACTGTAGGAAATGCAACAAACAGTTTGTCTTACATTTTTTGGAATTTTATTGCATTGAAGATGGTGTGCAGCTTGTGATTTTGCATTGTCTTGTTGAAAAATGCATGGATGTCCTTGTTAAAGATCTGGTCTTAAAGGCAGTTTATGTTGCTCTTAAAACGGTATATTTTTTGCATTAATGCTGTATCAAAGAAGTGTAAATGACCTTTACCAAGGGCCCTGACCCAACCCCATACCATGACAGAACCTGGCTTTTGGACTTGTTGCTTATAACAGCTTGGATGGTTCCTATTTTGTCCATTTCTTCCAAAAAAGCACACAGCATTTCAGAGGCACCTGTCAGTTCTGGTTTAATTAAGTAATGCTTAGGTAAATAAATATATAAATAAACAAAAAATGTTAAGTAACAAGAGGAACTTGTAATGAGCTAATAATGTTCACATTATTAACTCATTACAAGTTCCTCTTGTTACTTAACATTTTGTGTTTATTTATATACAGTATTTATTTACCTAAGCATTACTTAATTAAACCAGAACTGACAGGTGGAGGGGGACAGAAAAGATAAAGAAAAAGCAAAAGAAGAAAAAAAAAGAGAAAAAAGAAGAAGAAAAAAAGAGAAAAAAAGATCTGTGCAAGAAGCTGCTGTATCAATATCAATGAGCATCCTGGCAACAACTGCTGCATCTGAAAGACAAAACCAGAACACAAGCACACAAATCAATGCATATCAACACCGCATATGCATAGGCTTCTTTTTATCACAGTAACGTTGTAAGTGGGGTTTGTGAATGTAACTCTGTATTGTAGATCTTGATAAAGGTTTGATATGCGTCAGGTTTGTTCGGGCACAAACGAATATGCCGAGAGAGTGCACATGGGTGGGAACTCGCCAGGTGTGAGAGGCAGCATAAATACAGCAGTCCCTCAACCAGTTCTCATCATGTCCTTGCATGCACCACTCCGTTACCACGTATTACTCGTGTTTATCGTTTGCATCTTTTCGCCATTCGTGCTTCATGTTTGCTGTTTCATCTATTTCGGCTCAGGTTTGCATTGTTTAGGCTTCGCTCGCGATTACTCTCGCGCTCATGTTCTCCTTTGCTTTTCCCACTCTCACGTTGTTTGGCTATTTACCTCCTTTCAGTTTCGTTTTCTGGCTTGAAGTGAGCTCTACTCAAGCCCTGTTTGTGTTCTCTATTCGCTCTGAGTTTAGGCTCTATTTTCCCTGTTTGGGGGTTTTTGGTTAGCTTTTCACTCTGACTGTGCTCCGTTATGTTGGTTAACTCGCATTAATGCATTTTAGTTCCTTCTGGGCCTTTTTGGGTTCCTTATTCCCCCATTTTCTATCCCTTCTTTTCCCACGTGCCCCGGCGGCGTTTCAGCACTGGGTGTCTACCTCCGTAGGGTCACCATTACCACCTCTCCCGCCAAGGGAGGAGGCAGAGTAGGACCAGGAGGGCCGAGGTAACTTTTTAGGGCCATTAGACAGCGTAGGTCCAGAAGGCACCCACCGCCATCCTTGCTGCAATGCACTTCCCTCCCTACGCCACGTAGCGTCCATCCCTGCACTTAGTTCCTCACCCTGTATCATGACAATGGCTCTTCAGTTTAGGCTCAAATTCCTCCAGATTCGGAATTGTTTAATGATATTATGGTGTGTGGAGGGAGACATATGTAAATCCCATCCAATCTTTCTCTGAGGATCATTGGTTTTGAACATTTAACTAACTTATTCACAAACTTGTTGATAAACTGGAGATCCTCTGCCCATCTCTGCTCCTCAAAGACTGGGAAAAAAAAAAAAAGTTGAGTTCTGTACCATTAGACATCAGATTCCCATTAGGAAGTGATTTGCCTGGATCAACTGACCTGCTGTTGGTCAGTTAGAGGGTCAGATCTGATTTGTGTTGAGACATGAACCTCTGACCTGTGAATCATTTAAAGCTCTGCTCAATCTGTGGCTTGTTAAACCCTCCACCCAAATCCTCTGGGCCCTTCAGAAAAGCTCCTCCACCCCTCTTCCCCCTGCAAGCCTGTTTGTAAGAAGATGGCGCTCCCTCGCCTTTCCATCCCTGGTTTGCCCTCCATCCATCTCTCTCTCTCTCTCCTTTTATCAATGAGCACGCTCCTACTGACGCTAAAGACTCCACATCAAATGGGTTTGGGATTCCTTTTCACACTGCAACTGCCCATTTGTTTTCAAAGCAGAGGACGTGCAATTCACAGACATGAAGGTCTCTTTGTTCTCCAGCCCTCTGGCCTCTGGTGCCCACTTGGACGCGTACCATGGGGAGGCGCCCAGATCAAAACGGCGCTCCTAAAAAGTGCCATTACCTGGCCTCCGATGATACCCCCTGGCACTGGCAATTAAGTCAGGCGGCCTGGAAGTTTTCTTCATGGTGTCAGTCAAAAGGACTTTCTCTGACACAGTGGCGTTCTTAAAGGCGCGCCCCTGCTTGTCTAACGGGGTCTGTCCACTTAATTCAAAGCTTCTTATTCAAATCAGGCTAAGGAGGAACGCCTGGTGAAGGCTCTTATGCTCAAGCATGCAGTCGCCTTCAAAAACAGCATGAGGTGCTGAAAAATTACCCCAGAATTACCCAGGGAAGGAGCGTGGCATTGGAATAATATTCTGCAATTCTTTGGCACAGGTCTTTCTTTCTAGGTTCTGGATATTTCTGTCTGGATTCTGGAATCTTTCTGTCTAGGATATAATGTTTGGATCTTTTTTTCTGAGTTCTGAGACTTTCTTTCTAGGTTCTGGCTTGTGGTCCTTCTCTCTAAATTTGGTGTTCTGGGATGTTCTCTCTGGGTTTTTGGAATTTGAGTTCTGACCCTTCACTGAACAACACAGTGTGCATGGCAGGGTTACAAGAAGAAGTCATTTTCATTCCAAAAAGACCATTGCTGCTTGTCTGCAGTTTGCTTAAGGCTCTGTCACAGTGTCAGAATTTTCCTGTGCGAATGATTTGAAATAAAAAAAAAATTGATATTTGCGATACGTTCATCGTTTTCGTAATTCACACTAAATACTTTCTTTTTACGTCCGCACATGTTCGCAATCATCCACAATAGCAAAACATTTCCTCACTCAAATTCTGAGCTCAAAATTTGACTGTGGAAAAAATTCCACTCTGAGGACGTAATACGTCCTCCATTCTTTCACAGCACATCCATGATTATGTTCTTAAGACATTTGCACATTTCTGTTTGACATTTGCATATGTCTGCAATGGTTTGCCAAAAACGAATATGTAGCGCATGTATTAAGAATATATTGTGGTCATAAAACATTCATGTTGAAATATGAATGCACCGAAAGAGAAACGAATACAACGTCCACAGGAAAGAGTTAAAAACACGATGTGAATGTATCACGTATATAACATATATATATATATATATATAAAACATATATATTATGGTCACTGAAAATGCTATAAAAAGGCAGACGAAATTCGATTTCCTTCATTTCAGTGGCAGCATTCAAAAAGTTCACATCACAGAATGGACAAACCAAGACGTATAGCAATTGCAGCAGCACTTTAACAACATAATAATGTAATTTTCAGACTGCATCAACTAATTAGAAGAAGAAGAAGAAGAAGAAGAAGAAGGAATCCATTACCTGGCTTGTGGCTTTGCAGTGCAGTTTAAAGCTCCACTGTAATAGTGGCTTCCTGCCGGTGAGAGTTTAGAGGAGAAAACAACAGATATATTCCTTATTTTTCCCTGCTTTGTTCTCTACACATGCACAATGCGTTTGCAAAACATTAACAATTCAAACGCAAATCACCAGTTTTATCCGCAAATCTTCATCAACACATAAGCAATGCGATCGTTTTACTTCCTTCATGTTTCCTTAAGGCTTACGTATCACATTCTTCATTGGCGGCCATTTTTTTGCATTCCATTGCGGAGGACTGCAGAAATTTTAAAATTAATGTCTCAACTCCTTTGCAAATACACATTTTGTCCCTGTGACAGCACCTTAAATGAAGTGTTACAGCTGGATGAAGTGTTACATCTGGAGATAAGTATGAGCCTTTTATAAAATCTGTGAAACATGTTGGTGGCACAATGGCACACTGATGGCACAACCAGTTCTGAATAATGGAGTCATGGAGCAAGATAAAGAGCCAAAACTCACAAACAACAATTAAAGAAGAATAAAGTTAATGTTTTGCAAAGTCCCCTTCTTGATCTTGACTGTGACATGACTCGACTACTAAAACAGAGTTGACTAAAAATGACTGGCACTCCAGAGAACCAGGACGAAGGAGCTCAGAAAGAGTTCCAAATGTCCTGACAGGTCCAGCTGAGGATCTTTTTGAGAGAAAACAAACAAAGGGATCCTCCATTAAATGAGACCTTTGACTCAGTATCAAAGGTTATTTTTTGGGGCAGATCATGAGAAGAACGGTCATGTAAGAAAGAGGAAGAAAGAAAGAAACTGATGTCTGAAGATCTGACAGAAGATTCGCAAACAACTTCATGGCACTTAATGTAAAGCAGCCAACACTTAAAAATATTAAACATCAACTTCAATGTCAATTTACAGGCAAGAGCCCGGAGATTTATGTCTGCCTTTTTATAAGAATTTTAGCTTGTAGTAGTTTTTACTCGATGCTTCTTGGCTGCTCTGATATGAAGGACGTACAAGCAGCAGGTCCCATCCATCTATCTATCTCCTGTGTCGGACTTAAACCCTTCTGAAGTCTCCTGAGACCATTTGGCGGAAGTCTTCCACAAGATGATCCTCATGATATAGTTTATTCTGCGTACTTTACTGAGTTGGATGCAAACCAGAGAACAGAGAGCACAATAAATGAGTACTAATTAACACCCTCTTGTCGCTGTAATGTTGTTGGACCGCATTTTTATTCAAACTCTTTTGCCAGGACGTTCTGAACGTCCTGAGAGAGGCGCTTAAGAATTGCCATGGGGAGGTCACGACCCTCCCAGTGGACAGTCTCTCGCTTTCCATCCGACCCCGGGGCTCACACAAAGAAGTGCCCCCACCTCCCCACCGAAGAGAAAACCGCCAACTCCAGAAATCTCCTGCTGAAGTACAGACCGTTTGGCACCGTCTTGTTTTTATCTCTTTTCTAATGCCGATAAAGTTGGCACCGTGTGGGTACCGCAAAGAGAGACTTCCATAAAACTGCTCTTAAAAACTTATTTGACAATTTACTTGAACTTGCAAACTTTTTCACTAAGATGGTACGACTGCTCACAATATGATTGCCTTTGCCCCTTTCTGTTTACTGGTTGGCACTATATGTTCGAGCGGATAATAAAATATGGTCTAACGCTGAAGTTCTGGCACTGCTGATCAAGAACCATAAACCATAATCTAGTGCAAGCAGGGCACCAGACCCAACCACAGACCCATCCCGATCCCCAACAGGGTCCTATAACTGTAGACCTTCCTGGGTATTGGGTGCCAGCTCTGCCAACACCCCCAAAAAAGTCAAACCTCACCTTGCATAAAAAAATGCAAAAATGAACAAAAACCAAAAACAAAAGGCAGCATTCCATCCATTCTCTGAGTTTTTTTTCATTGCAGACAGTATGAATTAAAAATATTTCACGTTTTTCTGCTCAATTTTATTTCATTTGTTAATAAACATCCTGCATTTCAGGCCTGCAACACATTCCAAAAAAGTTGGGACTGGGAAATTAGGGCTTTTAATAAGATAAAAAAACAACCATGTGAAAATTAATTCAAACAATAATCATAATTTGGTCTGAAAGCAGCATCCACAAAAAAGCAGAGAGTGTGAGAAAATGATTGAAATGTTTAAAGCAATGTTCCTCAAAGAAAGATTAGAAGGGATTTAGATATTTCTCCCTCTACAGACCATAATATCATTAAACGATTCAGAATCTGGAGGAA
>JAVSBU010297968.1:0-11368 GCA_033118015.1 Loricariichthys derbyi | reverse complement strand
ATCTCTTGAAACTATTAAGATACATCCTTTAATATATTTTACATAACAAAATACAAATTGTATAGTTTACAAGGAGATGTTTTACACAGGGGTAATAAAAACGAAGAGCACATAGAGATTCAAGGAACATTCCTCTTGTGAATCTGAGAAGTAATCTGGTGAACACGCACTCGGTTGCTGCTGATAAGTCCAGCAGGTTAAAGTTAACCGATGCCATGTGTAGTCCGGCATTATAGGTTTTCCAGCACCTGTGTAACATCCAAGCAGATCTACTGAACTTTGAAGTTTCTTGTCAGCTTCCTCCTTGGTATTTACCATATTATCTCAGTTTAACACTTCTTGACGATACTTTTATGACAGCCTTAAAATAACATCAACACATCAAACAAGTGGTAATTTTCAAGTGGGTGATTATAGGGAGTTGAACAGGATATTATTTTTGCGTTCTAGTATTAGTATTGTTATAATTCACATTTAGCATGTAATAATGTCATGATATGGAGGGCAAGGTGTAAAAAGGAGGACCCAAACACAGACAGTTTCATGAATAAGGGTAGGCTTTATTTAAGGTAAATAAGGAAACTGAAAAAAAATTGAAGCAAAGTAACAAAAAAAAGCCCAAAAAGGAAACCAAAACAGGGGGTCTGGGCAGTGCAGAGATCCAGCTAACTGTCCCTACACTAGCATGCTAAATCCTGTCGGTACCTCAGGTCTCTTGACCTTACTCCACCCTCCCTCTTCGAAGGAAGGGTGGTACCTTTGTCCCTCATTTTCTCTGTTGCCAAGAGCGAGACTGGTGTGTGGACCTGTGAGCGCAACTCGCGATTGTGCGCGATTGTGGGATATATGCACCAGTCTCGGGATGTGCGTAGCGTGTAAGATGGAAGCCACATGTCAATTAAAAATCCCGTCAAAAAACGCCCCATATCGGCACCTGACATAATGACTAAGAAATATTATTGGGGGAGTTTTCAAGGCTTTCATTCTAAATATTTCCCTGGGACATACAGCATACCTCACAGCATATTGAAGTTCTGATTCTCTTTTCGTATGGTTCTTGGTCTTGTTTTTTGTCTTGACTGAGCTGGTCTTTACTATGATTCATACAGAATCTTACAGACTGCATGGAAAATTTAATACACAGTCATCACAAATAACACCATGTGTACAAAGCCAGTTTAAGACTACAGAATACAACTTAATATAATGTTTACATCAAGCTACAACTCAATAACACTGCTAGTGGATTTAGGTTGTCACAACTCGATCCTTTTGTAAGAAAAGTCATATCGTGGTAGAAGCTACATGATTGACATGACTGTATTTGGCTTGTAGCATTTATCCACTGAACTACCTTCCATAAGACTTGTAGCTCTGGTACATGACTAAAAAGAGAAGAAATCATAATCATCAACTAAATTTGGTGAATGGCCAGTAGTGCAGTGTCAGCTGAGCTGGTTTCAAACATCATTAACAAATTATTCACATTAAAAATAAAAACCAACAACAAAAAAATAGTGTCATGCGAGGGCGCCAGTGATCTACCACAGACCCAACCCCCTAGATCTGGAGGACTCAGAATCTCAGAAATTCTCAGAGGAAAAGGCCCCTGGTGAGGCAGAAAAGGTTAAGTCAGGTTAAGAAGGAGAGCTTAAATTTCGAATAGGACCCGAAGCTGGAACGGAACCTGGTCGTAGTGGGACAGGAACCACAGAGAAAGAGAGTACTTTATAAAAAAAATTGTTCCCAATGCTGAGCCTCTCCTGTTTCGACATCTCATCTGGTGAGAGGATGATTGTCTCTCTGGGATATTTGGTTCCACTTCTGGTCCCATCCCAGATTTTAACCTGTCCATCTGTATTCAGCCTTGTCAATGGCCCTCCCATTTATGAGTTTCAGAGTTCCTTGCAGTCCAGGGTTAGTGGGACCACAAACAGAACAGGGGTGCTCCACATAACAAATAGAGCATCGATAGTAATGGAGAGACCATGCTGATTTTTCAAAGTGACATTCCATAGTCTTCCAACCGTCCTCCTATTTATTTCACTATAAGACTGTGGGGAAAGTTGTGCCAAACCAGAAGAAGAAAGAAAAATAATTACAGTCCATAAAAGTGTCTTGTATCTAAACATCTGTCTAAATATACTGAAACTCTTGTTGTTCCACGACAGGAGCAGACAGCATCAAGAAGTACTGGAGTCGCTACTACCAGGGCTCCCAAGCGGTGGTATTCGTTCTCGACAGCACCGGCTCAGATGAGGAATTAGAAGCCTGCCGATTGGAGCTCCATTTAGCCTTTCAGCATCCTCAGCTCTGCACACTCCCCTTCCTCATCCTTGCCAACCACCAAGACTCACCAGCTGCTCGCTCAGTTGCAGAGGTACAGTAAAGTTACATACCAAATATAGCCCTCGAGGCTGGGAGGAAACCATCCGGGGCCATAGCACCATCCTCCTGTCTGAACCACCTCCACTATAGGTTGTGCACACACTCTAAAATGTTTGGACTGAGCAACCAAGTGTGTTTCTCACACTGTGGTGTGTTGTTGCCATGCAATAACAGCTGATGTTGACAACGCGAGAGATACTTCGCAGGTCAGATGTAGCCGGAGCTCGAGCTGATTGCGTAAACACGGTGTGATGTCAGCCATCTGAGTAATGGTCTGTTTACATGCCTCGAAAACCTTAGGAAGGGGCGTATTGTTTAGGAGAGAGAATTCCCCAAGTTCATGCTAAAACTGACTGCAGGATCAGCGGTGCAACCGTCATAAAACTGAAGCAGGTACCTTGGCAAGATTTTTTTGACATTAGACTTTATGAACTATAGAGTCAAAGGGTGAGTAGGGCTAAAAACAAACAAGCTTGTCTCCTTTTACCAGGGACCGAACCAGGGCAGTAACCAACTCTACACAGGGTGCCAGTTCATTGCAGTGCACATGCTCATACGTACTCAGATGCTTTGAGAGACGCCAGGTAAGCTAACGCAGGTCTTTACAGTGTGGAAGGAAATCAGATTACTTGAGGAAACCCAAAGCTAATCTCCAATATTGTGGTATGAATCCTACGCAAATATCTAACCAGCCAACCATGTGGCATCAACTAAATGCATTTAGGCATGTAGCTATGAACAAGACTAGCTGCTAAAGATCAAGCCAAACATCAGAATGGGGAAGAAAGGTGATTTAAGTGACTTTGAACGTGGCATAGTTGTTGGTGCAAGATGCGCTGGTCTGAGTATTTCAGTTGACCTACTGGGATTTTTACACACAGCCATCTGCAGGGTTTACAAAGAATGGTCTGAATTTGGGGTAAATAACAGAGAAGGACATCACCATCCTGCATACCACCATCTATGCACCATGTCATGAAACACAAATTATCTCAAATGGATTTCTTGAGCATGATAATGAGTTCACTGTACTCAAACGGCCTCCACAGACACCAGATCTCAACCCAATCTAGCACCACTGGGATGTGATAGAACATGAGATTCACATCAAGTATGTGCAGCCGACAAACCTGCAGCAAATGCATGATGCTGTCATGCCAACAAGGAGTAAAATCTCTGAGGAACGTTTCCAGAGTCTTTCTGAATCTATGCCATGAATAATTAAAGCAGTTCCGAAGGCAAAATCAGGTCCTAGCATGGAGTATCTAATAAAGTGGCCAGTGAAGGTAGATGACAACTGACAACTAAATAAAATAGGTGGTATACAAAATCGCATCACAGCTCTGAGATCCCTGGTTCGACACCACCTACAGACTCCATCTGGGTGGTTTTCTCCCACATTCCAAAGACACATGTTAGGTGAATAGGTGTTTCCAAATGTGTGTATGGCTGTGTGAGTGTATTTGCCCTATGATGGCGCCCTGTCTAGGGTTGTTCCTGCCTTGCGCCCTGTGTCACCGGCTAGGCACCGGCCTTCTCACAATCCTGATTTGGATAAAGCAGATAAGACAATGAATGCTGTATAATATGGCACCTCTGTAATCTTACAAAATATATGAAACTTTATTTGCAAATGACTGGTTCACAAACTGTCCTACTGTTAATTTCTCAGCATTCCTGAAGATGCAGGTTTAAATTGCTGGAACGTGTCTGCAATTCTGAGCTGATTCTGACTAGAAAGCGTGACATCTGAAGATGAATGACTCCTGAGCTTCAGACTGTAGAGTTGAACACTCATTGTTTGGGACATGCATAGAATTCTCAGTCATGAATCCGAGTCACAAAGCTCACGCAAAACATCTTCAGCCAACCGGGTTTTGAAAACTTTTGGTGCCAAAAACAGGAGCTGTCGTCCCAACGCTGACGTTCACTGGTGCTACTGGTTATGTCACTGGCTAACAAACATGAGTCATTTTGGAGGGAAGGAAGGAAAGTGCGTTCAGATATTTGTAGTTACTGAAAAAAATTGACACCTTCCCTTGTCCAGTGTGACTCCATGCAAAGCTGAGAGGCAATAAGTAAGATGTTTTGGTTTTACACCATTTGCTCATCTTTCACAGCTAGATTCCTCCACCTAAGGAGACATGTATTGTCGTAGACAATGACAAGAAGATCTGGCAAATAATTTTAACTTTTGCACCAACTACTGTTCCAGCAAAGCGTGACGCAGATATTATAAGACATTCACCAGATACATTTATGGTATTTAGCAGATGCTCTTATCCAGAGCAACTTACAATTTATACTTTATTACAATCCAAGCAATTGTGGTTTAATTGTCTTGCTTAAAGATCCAACAGTGGTAGCTTGGCAGAGGTGGGATTTGAACCCTGGACCTTCTGGGCCATAGTCCAACACCTTAACTGCTAGACTACCACAGTTCAGAAATAAAGTACATTTTACATTTATGGCATTTAGCAGACACCCTTATCCAGAGTGACTTACAATTAGTACATTTTTACAATCGTTGGTTAAGGGTCTTGCTCAAGGATCCAACAAGTAGCAGCTTGGTGGGATTTGAACCCTGGACCTTCTGCTCCACGAGTCCAGTGCCTTAACCACTAGGTTACCACAATATCCATCATTTATAAAACAAATACTTGTGTAATTCTAAGAATGCAAGCTAGTCTGCAGTTAAACAGTTTAACACTCCAAGTAGGAAATCCAACACGTGGCAAAAGATGTAAGTTATTCCCAGTCAGCGAAACCAATAGTAAAGTGTATAAAAGGAAAAGGAAAACGTATGACCAGACTAATTAGGACATCAAACATAAACGATAAATCTTGACAAGAAAACAAAACAAATGGGTGGAAACCACAGTCAATATTTGTGACTGAACTATAAGAAATCATCTGATGGAAAGGTTACAGTGGGTTAAAGAAAAGCAATCACAGAGTGTGAATGGCTGATTGAAAATAACATTTAGCAATTAATCATTGGTGATGGAGATGATGCTAGAAATTTGGTCCATCACAACACTCCATCCCTCGGCTAAATGTGTCAAATGCTATTCGAGAAAGTTGGAATCGGCTTGATGTAGAATTTGATGTTCATCTGCCTCAAAGAATTCAGACCATCATAAAAGTGGTGGTGATGATTACATAACACTTTCCTAAAAGGCTGATTTGATAAAACAATACTGCATATAAAAAAGTTTAAATACTGCATACAAATGTATTGTCACTGGGACTCTTCTGGTTGTTTTTTATATATTGTAGAATATGCACCAGAATCTGATAAGCATTGGTTCCAGTTTGGTCCAGCTTTGGTCTCCCAAGACCTGCTTTCTCTGATTACAGAACCCAATACGTTAAACTGTTTTTAACACATGACTGTATTATGTGTATTATGAAGTGAGTGTGGATGCTGGACTCGCTCCAACCTTAGGAAAAGTCTTGACTGTTTTTTAGCGTCTTATATCAGTATTCACATTAGTGAATTGCGTGGTTGTGTTGCCAGTAAGGGGGCAAGTGTGAGGTCAGCTTATCAAAGCCAAAGAGGTGATGTGCTGACCCCAACTATCTCGGGCAGAAAGACCCACATATGGTCGGATATCTTACTCTTTCAAATCTTGATCCCCTTTTCTTTGCTGTCATCCAAAGAAAACCGATTTGCTCACCCTCTGCAAGTCAGATGGATACATAAATCCAAAAGTGTGTTGCAGGATACCTGGCGTGGATTCAATAATAGAAGGCTACAGATCAAATCTACTTTTACTATTAAGATCTGCCATAAATAAACATTTACTCAGAACATCTTGTAAAATTATTTACCCAAAGCTTGTGTTATGATTTTTAAAGAACCTCAATATACAGCACTGTGATAAAGCCTTAGGCTTTGTTAGGATTTGTTATTTTAGCAATGGCATGATCACCACACATCACATATGGCCAACAGTTGGACGCCAAAATTTAAAACTTGAATTTGTCACTCCATAATCCTCTTTTCCACTGATCTTCATTCCAAGCTTTGTTAGCTTTAGCATATCTTTGCTTTTTCACCCTGTTCCCCTAAAGAAAATGTGGTTTCTTGGCTGCTATCCTTCCCACATACCATTCCTGATCAAGATTTCACTAGCAGGACTTTACAACAGTATAAATGCAGAAGATGCTAGCAAGTGCAGGTCTACAAGGTATTTTCTTAATGTCATAGAGTGTCACAGATAAATATCCAGGTTTACTATCTACACAAAGTTCCTTTTGTTCTTTACTAATGCATATTACACGAATGAAAATCCAAAAAAAAAAAAAACCCAAAAAAACCCAAAACAAAACTAGAATCTCCCAGCAGTTTCCTGACCTCTCCCAAGAGGGGGCATACTTCACAGTTTGGCTATCAATGTTATAAACAGTATGTATAGTATTATTTTATTATTTCAATAATTGATTTATCTTTGCTTGTTGCCACATCTGGATAGATTAAAATATGTCAAATATAAGCCACTTTCATATTGATCAAAAACATGATTGCAACTGCTAGGTGTTACTGAGCAGATCATTTTCAGTCATTTGACAGTTCATTGCGTTATGGAGCAGGTGTTAGTAGTGGAGTAAACAAAATTCTGTGTACCAAAGTGAGGGATTAGTCACCTGCCAACACAGAACTGACCCACGCCTACCATAACTTGTTGTGTCATCATGCGTAATCAGTCATCACTGCCCACTGAATGGGCACGTAACTAACACCGAATGTTTCCTCAACATGCTGTCACCATGTGTTAGACTAACATTGCCTTTGACATCTATATTACAGTGCTGTATTGGTGAAAACTTGTATGAAACATGGCCTGCTGGCACAGCAGGAAGTGATTGGTGCCACAATTGCTCCAGGATCCAAGGTTTGTTTCTCTAGTTATTGTACCTGGCCAAGGACTGTGCAGTTGGAGTTTGTTGTGGAATATAAGAGACTGTCATTTGCATGTACGCACCACAAAGGTGGTCCTATGATAGGGTGGCCCTATAGTTCCACTGGGGAGGGGTTTGATGATTATATGGCAAAAAACACTTTCGTGATTTGAACTTGAGTAGTGAACTTCTGTGCAAGTCATGGATTGACAATAACAAACACTATGTTCAAACAAAAAGCTGCTCAAGAGTTCACTTGCAGCCAAAGCACTTTGGGCCAAAAGACAGGCCGAATTTGCCAAACTGGGCATTGAACAAGTGCTCATAGTAAAACCAAGGGAGAGCCTTCTGGTTTGCTTGAGAGCTTCTGGCAGAGGTTTCAGTGTGAAACAATTTTAGTTTACACCTCCAAAAGGAAGTGTGCCAAGTGAGGGCAAGTACATTGCACTTGAATGGACCTTCAAGTCCTCAATGGTAGAAGTTTCTACAAAAAGCTATGGCTGGAAGGTGGTCAGTGACTCTCAAGTTGGAACATTTCTGGATTTTAGGTTCACTTTTCAAGCCTCCCATGAAAAGCCCATGTCAGGGTGCTGAAGAAGAGGTTACATCCAGCAGTTGAACCTACTGTAGGATTCAGGAAGAGCAATGCAACGAACAATGCATAGCTCAGGCCATAGAACAGTGGACCAGGTCTCTTCACTTTTGCAGCTTTTGAGGGGTCAAGGAAATAAGGTAATCTGGTCAAATACCTAAAGAGCTTTGGTCAGAGTGCCATTTTCTAGAAGATCTCAGAGCCAATCAAATTGTGAGGGCTGAACCCACTGTGGTATGACACCAAACAAACAAACAAACAAAAAATCATTTGATGGTTTAAATATTGAATAATTAGACAATATATTGATTATATCTATAGCTTTGCTAGAATAAATGGAATAATCCATTAAACATGCTCTCCTACTACTAAAGAATCTGTGTAAAGCCATAGACATGGGAAATCCATAAAGCCACCATCATTCTCTTTGGTTATGTCATCAGAAACAAGGGAGAGATGATGAATCAAGATGAGGTGAACTCAGGGACAGACCACAGCATACACCAATAAAAGAACACAGAGATTTATTGACTTTGGCAATCTCCACTTAAGACTATTTGTAACTTCTGTGCTGAACAATTCCACTTGCATCCATGCTAAAAGGCAAAAATACAAATGAAACAAATCAAGAACATGTTTAGCAGAACATCCTGATCCCATTGCTGATTCATAGTAGAAGTGGATGGCTCAGAGACCAGATTGGAGAATTATTGTCCCAAAAGATCAAAATTCCAGTAATACTTCTCGCTGTCATGTTTCACAACATTTTGGAGCTATAAAAGTAGTTCTATTACTAGGTGCGGGGAGAAGAACATCTTTCAAAAATGTTCCCCCAATGTTTTGAATAATCCAAGATCAGCTAAACTTCTGAACCTGAACTGAAAATTTCACCTGCTGTTAATGGGATGTATACACACTACCTGAGTGCTCTTCAGACAAGATACTCATACCAATCATACCACTCCACCAAAGGATTCGAGTTTAACAGTGTCAGGATTACCAAGGAGTCAGAGAACCACAAAGAGTTAAAAATAAAATCCTCTCCCAAGTGTTTAAAGACCTTAGTAACAAATATAAATGGATTAACTCGCAGACCTTTTATCTTCTCAAGATTTTGCTGCAATATTTGGCAAGAAATGATCCAAGACCTGACAACAAGATAACATGTAACAATAGTATTTTGTGAACCGATGAGGACAAATGCTATGTTCGGGGGAATGAAGGAAGTGCATATCAACTGCTTTGAGGAAAATGTTGCATTGTACAAATGCTATGGAAATAGAACCTGACCAACACCGTAGCCTCATCCCTATCTTGAAGAATGATGGAGGGAGCCTCATGATTTTGTTATTATGCAATCATGTAAAATCAAATGGTGCCTCTTAGCGCCAGAGATTCCTAGTTTGAAGCTGGACTCCATTTGTGTGGAGTTTGCATATTCCTTGTGTCCATGGGTGTTTTCTCCTGACACTGCAGTTTCATTTTACCTTCCAAAGTTGTGTGTTAGGTCAACTGGCTTCTCCAAAGCACCCAATCAAAGTTGGCTTAAGGTTCTGGTTGTTTCAAAGTACTGAAAAGTACTTATAAGTATTGTACTGTACTGATTTTGATGATTACTGTACATGTAAATCCAACCTTATGCGTCCTCCCCTTCTTTGGGCCATCTTTTTGGCAGGCTGGAAGAACATGGTGATAGGGAGCTACCACACTGGCTTCCTCAGCATGTTCAGGAGGTTTTTGTAGGGTTTGCTGCATGAATCAATCCTGTTAGCAAACTTAATGGACCGGTCCAGATAAGGATACCATGCCATGATCATCTCCTTGACTTCCTTTAGTGTGCGAAGGGCTTGTGACAGATGCTCCAAAGATAGACAAAAAAGTATGCAGCACTACTGAACTAGTCAGGTCTGTGGTTGAGTAGTCTCAGACTAGTCAGGTCTGTGGTTGAGTAGTCTCAGACTAGTCAGGTCTGAAAGAGGTTGAGCTTGGAGTGGCTGTGTGTTCACACTGCATCACATATCAATCATTGAGAGACCAATCATCTAGAGCAGCTTAAGGGTGACATTCTTACAAAGTGCAATCTAAACAATTGATGGTTGGATCTTGAGTCTTGGGAATCCTCAAACTTCTGGTTACTAGTCCAACTTAATAGCTGGTTCGCAGCGGAGGAACGTTTTCATAGTTCTGTGCCCCCTTCCTCAATAGTTCACACTGCAGGAACTGGGAATGATTGCTCCTACTTACATTCTTAAAGTCAGTACACAGGACCTCTGAGTGATGTAAGTGTGAGGTGATTGGTCCAGATATAGTGACTTGTGCTGAGCTCAAGTGTGATTTTTTTTAAATATACTTGTACACTGGTAGCCATATAACACCCCGTTCACACATAGGCGAATTTTGTCGTGGCTGCCATGGCGAGGCCTTTTTGCATGATTTCAAGAGTTAATGCGGAGTGTCAATGGCATTTCGAGGCTTTTCCTGGCTTTGTCCGTGTTTTCGGGGGTGTGTGGCCTAAATATGACGAACCCACGAAAGGATCGAACATGTTCGATTCTCTCGTGGCTTGTCGTCTAGACCCCCAATTTCACGATTTGGCGAGGTCTGCCGAGGACAATTTGTGGTCTTTTGAGGGGATGCTGTGCCGTTTCTGATCTTACGTGGCTTGTCGTGACATAACGAGGGCTGTCGAGATCTAACAAGGGCCTGTCGGTGTCTTTCGAGTTTTTGCTAACTTTTTAACGAAGCATTGCGTGGGATTTGCCGTACAACCACAACACTCTCGAATGTATTTGAAGCCTGGCGCGGTTTATCGTGGGGAAATTTGCATACTATTCTCCACCCCCTTTCATCGCGATTTTTATCGTGGATGTCGAGGTTTTTTGACCCATGACAGCCACGACAAAATACGCCTATGTGAGAAAGTGGTGTAAACTGTAGATCTTCATGCTTAAAAAAGAGAAATGGACCGGTGATGAAGTTCAGGCTTTTTTAAGCTGACAGATTTTGAGTTGAAATTCATGAGAGTCACATCACTTCAGCGTCAAGGCAGTGTGAAGACAAATGTAAAAATGCATAGAATTAATGTAGCTCCACAGGCAGGTTCCTCCCAAATTAGTCCAAAGAAATACTTAGTGTGACATGAACTGAATTGGGCTTTTAAAGCAAGTCTTTTGAAAGTCTGATGAACAGCTTAGAAATTGTCCCTAGCTGCTAAAGTGGTTCACACAAGCCATGTATGTTGTGGTTGGTTAGGCATTGTGTTTAAAAATGGCATGTAAAGTACTACTTTTGTCATTGTTGGTGATATCAATTTAAGCCAAACTTATTTGTTCTAACTGGTAAAACTCATTTTCTAAGTACTCCTTCCAATGTTCCAAGTTCCAATGGTTTCAACCAATGGTTTAGAAAGAAACAACTTGGCTTGAACCAAGACTTTCCATCTGAACCTTATGTTTCCGGTCCCAAATCGAGTTTGATGCACAT
>JAVSBU010297858.1:0-11369 GCA_033118015.1 Loricariichthys derbyi | reverse complement strand
CCTGTTATGAGCAGTAGGTCTCATTATATGACCACATAATGTGGCATTACGTTTGTGGACATGTGATTCACTGTTGAATGTTTTAATTGGTCTATTTCCATGACATCGTTGTGATTGACATACAAACAGCCCAAAGACAATGAGTCCTGTGTGCCATCAGTTGAACTTGATCTCTGCTGTTCTCTGCTTAGGGGGCGGAGCTAAATTTGCATATTTTCCTGACCTTTCTAAATGCTTAACTGGGATGTTTGCAGGTAAAACCGAAAAAGGCTTATCTCGGTTAACTCGGTGTATGTGTGAACCAGGCATTAAAAGTTACCCTGGCATTTTGGCAACTATTAAATGCCTTGCTCTTGGAGTGTTCTTTGTTGGTCGACCACTCATGGCGAGGGTAAGAATGGTCTTGAATTTCCTCATTTTTACAAAATTTGCATGTGGACTGGTAGAGTCCAAACTCTTTCGAGATGGGTTTTGTAACCTTTTCCAGCCTCATCAGTAACATCAAGGTCATATTTATGCAGAAATATATAAAAGTCTAAAGGGTTTACAAACTTTCAGGAGTACTACTTACAATAAACTCCATTTACAGCTTGTAATAAATGTAGTGAAAAGTCATCCACAAAAAATAGTAACTTTATACAAAGTCTCTGATTACAGCAACACATCAGTTAGAACAGTCTTTAGTCCAAAAGTGAGCTAACATGACCGGTAAATTAGTGAGCTTTTGAGTGAATGATTGACTTCTGCTCTTAAACTTTAACTCCCGCCTCTGCTCGTGGATCCGCAGTGTTGATCGGCTATTGAGTTGACCAGCTGTTATGGTTGTAATGGTTGGAGTCAAAACAGATAATCAAGACCTCATAGTGAACAGACATTAATCTATTAGATGTTAGACAGCACATAACTGTATGTTGTTTGGACGACATCCAGATTGAATAATGTAAACTAAAAGTATTGTGGATGTTTAATGATGTATACCTATATAGGAAAATGGAGAAAAAAAGGGTCCATGACAAGGCTCCATCCTGCAAAGCTCATCTGTCAATCACTTTTTGACAAAGCTGGTACCAGCTGGATGTTGAATATTGTTTTTCATTAGTAACGACATGCCTCTGAGTTCACTCTGCCATAAAAGCCCAAGGTAGATCAACAAAGCATTAATTATTTGGGGGTTTTAGGTTGATGATTCCATAAGTTTTCCTTCTTATTAATCCTTACAAACAATATTTCGTTAATTAATGGTATAAATAAGGTTGAGCACCTAAACAAAAATTATATTTTGGTTCATATCTGTGGTTTGTTTATTTTCCTATGAGGTTATGCCTAAGAATAATGAACTATAAGATGTAATGAAGTCCTCTCATGATGCTGGCCTAGTGACAGCATATGAGGTAAAGCAAATAAGTTTATAAGTAAATTTTCTGGAAGCTGAGTGAACATCCTCAAAGTGTAATGATTTAATTTGTTAGTAGTCAAGTTACTGCTTTACAAATGTTTATGATAACTAAATAAAAGACGACTCTCCACCGAGCTTAGCATCTGTTGTTCAGCTTAGCATCTGTTGTTCATTTTTCACTGTTGCTAAATGTCATGAGAAAAGGACAGCATAGTCTTGAGATTATTTAGATTTTTATTATGTTTCCAAAAGAAGTAAATATATCATTGCGTTTAGTGTTGGTTAGATTTATGGACCTACTAAAAGGAAAAAAAATCCAACCAATGTGAAAGTGAAGTTGAAAAGTCCATATCTGTAATTTCAGCTTTAAAAACAAGATAGGGATTAGTTTATCTTTTTCTGTCTATTCATTTGCCTTTTCCAGTAAAATGTCATAAATTTGTCAGCAGTGGAAAAACAATTCATATTTAGATTTTTATGATCAGAATGTTAAAATTGGGAAAGTAAATTACAACCCCAATTCCAATGAAGTTGGAACATAGTGTAAAACAAATAAAAACAGAATATGATGATTTGCAAATCCTTTTCAATCCATATTCAATTGAATACACTACGAAGACAAGATATGTAATGTAATGGATAAAGTTTGGTGTTTTTTTTTTTCCTGAATATTCATTCAATTTGAGTTTGATGCCAATTTAGGGCTAGTAATAAGGTTAAAAAACTATATAATGATGCGATGTCAACAGGTGATTATGATCAGAATTTGGTACAAAAGCAACATCCAAGAAAGGCTGAGACTTTGAAGAGCAGGAGATGGAGATGTGTGAGAAAATTATTACATTGTTTAAAAACAATGTTTCTCAAAGAAAGATTGTAAGCGATTTGCGTATTTGTCATAACTTTTGCTGATTTTCTTTTTGCATTGTCTTATTGAAAAAGACATGGATATCTCTGTTAAAGATCTCGTCTTGAATGCATACATATTTTAGTTACTCTAAAATCTCGATGTGCTTTTCTGCATTAATGCTGCCATCACATAAGTGTAAACGACCTTTGCGAAGGGCCCTGACCTTTGTTTTTTTTTTCAATACTTCATCAATACTTGAAATACTTCATCTGGCCACAGTACACATTTCAGTGTGATATTCCATCCTAGAAGCCTCTGAGCCCAGAGAAGTCAGAGTTTCTGGATATGGTTAACATGAGGCTTCTTTTTTAGCACAGTAAAGTTTTACGTGGCATTAGTGAATGTAACTCCATATTGTAGTTCTTGATAAAGGTTTGCTAAAGTAATCCCTTACACCTGTGGTTCTATCAGCTTTTGTTGAATGGTTTTTCTTGATGCAGTGCTTTCTGAGAGACCAAAAATCACAGCATTCAGCTTAAGCTCACACCTTTTGGCCTTTAAATAAAATTAATTCCTCAAGATTCCTTTGATTGTTTAATGTTATTATGCAGGGAGGAACATGCAAATTCCATACAATCTTTCTTTGAGAAACATTGTTTTTAAACAATTCAATAATTTTCTCACACATTTCCATCTCCTGCTCTTCAAAGTCTAAGCCTTTCTTGGATGCTGCTTTTGTACCAAACCATGATCATTTGAAATCACATTATGTAGTTTTTAACCTAAATGAGTGAATATTTGCGCAAAAAAAAGTTTATCCCTTTTGAACATTACATATCTTTGTAGTGTACTTAATTGAATATGGGTTGTAAAGGATTTGCAGATCATTGTATTCTGTTTTTTTTTGTTTTGCACAACATCCTGATTGGAGTTGTATTTTAATTTGTACAGTCTAAATATTTTTAATTTGTAATAGTATGTTCCGGCCACAATTCTACTCTCAACACAGCTTTGACTATAATATTAAAATGATATCAAAAATAAACTCATTTTCATAAAATGAAAGGAAATGAAATGAAAATACTTATGTGCTTTTAACATTTAAAGTAACTTAAAATAAGATGTGCAAAGAAAATTTAGAATCGTAATAACGTAGACAAACATATTTTGTAATTTAAGTAAAGAAGTATCTTCTTTTGGGTTTTCCCTTTTCAGGGGTCGCCACAGCGTATCGTGATAAATTATTTCATGATAAATGATGCTTCTCTAGGCATATCGAGAATTTCCTTAGGCCAGACTTTTTTAATTACTTGTTTGGCGGATCCGCCAATGTTAGTTTTTCACATTTTCCAAAAAAACCCCCCACCAAAATTGGAAAAATCGTCTGTTGTTTTTTTTTAATTGCCGCTGATCTTGCATAGTTGAAAACGGCAATTTAAAACTCGTGCCATCACTGTGCCGTCGTCATCACTGACACACGCGTAGAATGTACCAAAATCTGTGTTCATCGTCTCAAACGCATGCGCGGACGAAGCAAATGGGCACTAAGCAGATAATTCAGCAAGATCGCCTTTATTGGCCAGTTGTAACAAGGAAGCTGCTTCAGTGTTTGGAAGCAGTCTTTTCTTGTGGGGTCTTCAGGCGGCCGCGATTAGCGGGTTCTTATTGCCACCTAGCGGTGTGGTGCTGATGCAAGTCTAATAGGGTTCAGCTGTGGCTGAGTGTATCAACATGCCACTCTTGCTCCAGTCCTGCCTTCTGCCTATGGCGTGGCGTGCAATCCCTCTCAAGCAGAGTATAACTGCTACAATGCCAGCTCGTACAATGCCTGCTCCTGCCTTATGAACACTCAGCCACAGCTGAACCCTATTAGATGTGCATCAGCGCCGCAACGCAAGGTGGCAATAAGAACCCGCTAATTGCGGCCTCTTAAACTAAAGACCCCATGATAAAGAATGCTTACAAACGCTTTTTTTTTTTTTGCGGCTCAAAAACCCAACAGGTTTGGCAGAATTGGGATTTGATCTATGGGCCTTCTGTACCTTAACCACTAAATCTGTGGTTAAACAAATGCCTCAAACCCACAGTTTTACTGAATATCAACAATTTTTCAAGGACAAATGTGTAAATTTCCCCAGTCTTGTAACCAAAAATGTGCTGATATGGCAATAATCAATAAATAAATCATGTGCAAAGCTGATATACACACCAAAGAGTCTGTAATTAAACCAAAAGTTGGTTTAGGAAGTAGTGCAGTAGTTCAGGGGACTGATTACTTAACCAACCTCATTCTAGTTTTTTTATTTATTATTAATGTTCAGAACTCTTGTCTTTTTATCCTCGTTACCTGAAAGCTAAAAGTATAAATAAAGCTGGAAAAATAGCTTTATTTTAAAAGGGAATTGAGGTCAGGGGTCTGATGGAAAACTGCTCCTGTCTACGTTGGAATTGAGTCACATCATTTAATGTTTATAGTGTGTGAAATTGTGATGTTTATATTCTGGGTATTTTCTTGAGAGACTGGGCACGTTCTGATGATCTCTGCCTTATGCATTCCATCGGGCTGCTAAATTAGAAGCACAGTATGGATTACACCTCTATTTATAGAGGTTGAGATTCAGCCGTGATGAGGCTCGTGTGCATTTTGGGGAATATGCTTGGGTGGGTGGATGGAAATAAACAGCAATTTGTGCATCCAGTGTATGTGCAACTAGAAATTGGAAACACTCATGCATAATTCACAATTTTATTACCTTCAAACGATTTTATAAATAGAAGTCCGTATGACTGTATGTGTGTGCATTATACGTTGGTGTGTAGATGGATAAATACATAGATGAACTGAGTCATTTTCTTTCTTTCTTTCTTCATTAAAAGTGCTGTCCCATATGGCCATCTCCGTACACTCCTGTACATATCATGTTTGACCCCTGCATCCACTCTCTGCTGGTTAAGATCTCCACATTAATACTTTATGTAGCACGTGCTTGAGGCTGAGTACAAGTGTGTATGTACAAATGAGAAATGAGAGGATTTGAAGAGTTTGGGAGAGCGAGCGCAATGCAATTCCTCTCCCATCTGTTCAGTCATATGGCATTGGGGAGAGAAGAAGAAAGCTAGGACGGAGATAACACTTGGCCAGACTCGCAGATTTCTCAGCGGCGACACTAAAATCCAATTTGATCGCCGACGTGTTCAGGCAGTTGAAGCCTCTCAGAAGCTCTTTAGCATTTGTTCAGCACTTTTCCTCATTACACTCTGAATACTTTGACTGATTTCACAGATTCTCAGGGCAAATTACTCATCACTTGTGTGTCATTCTGTTATTGGACTCAATGAACGAATCCTGGACTCGTTTCCCTCACCAGCAACTATGTTCATAAGATGAGGACACAAGTTAATGGCTGATGTTCCCATACAAACACAGCCAGTTAATTCTCTCCTTCTGAACAAGTCGGATTTTCCTAGACACAGAACGAGGCTTCGTTATGCTGACATAGGGGGGATGAAAACCGTCTGAGACAAGGGGTTCAGATCAGTTACAACCCCCTTTGCCACACCCTCCCTCATGGCAAAGTATCTGGATTAAAGTTTAGCGTACATTTTGGGACCCATTTTCAGCCAATGGCCCCAAAACTCCTCAATCACAGTTCAGTTTACCTGAGCCGTAAATGAGATTGTTTATGTGGACAATGGGAATTGTTCTTAATATTCTTGGAACGTTTCACTCAGATCAGCATGTAGTCAGCCTTTCTTTTGGTGTGCTTCTAATGAAGTGAGATATATCGTGTGCAAATGTCTTGCACCACCATTTTGTTGTATTAGTAATGGTGTAATTACTTAAAATTTGTCCATGGTTGAAAGCTGAAATTGGATATGTCACTCCATAATATGCTTTTCCAATGACCTTCTTGCCTTTTCACCCCTTCTTCCCTTCCCTTTCAAAAGACTATTCCTGATCAAGATTGTAGAAGGATTCACTTGTTGTCCAGATAAAACTGCCATATGATGCTATTGCTCAGGCGCAAGAGGAGGTTTTTCTGATTTCTATTTTCATTTTTGAATAATGCTTGTATGGTTATTATACTGTAGCTCTAATGGTGGCCTAAGACTATTGCGGTGTAAATACTGAGGAGGTTGGAGCTTAAATATAGCGTATTTTCCGTACTATAAAGCACACAGGATTATAAAGCACAGTATCAATGAATGGATGTACCGGTAATTCCATGCATAAGGCGCATTCAGCGAAACAAAATGGTCAGTAAGTCAAACTTCATTCAACTCATTCACAATAACTCAACATTTTTCAGTTGTAAGATAAAATACAAAACAATACACTCACTTTTTCAGTTAATTTTGCTTCCACAAATCCATCAAATTCTTCATCCTCAGTGTCTGAGATAAATAGTTGGGGGATTTCAGCATCAAGTATGTCCAGATCTCTCTCGTCATTATCCGAGTCAGTCTCATTACTGTTACTTAGCTGTTTAGTGATGATTCCACGCTTCGTGAAAGTTCAAATAGTCGAATGGATACTGTAGAGAAGCTTCTGTCTGCTGTTCAGTAACCCACTGTTCAAGTTTGTCCTCCAACTGTGGCCATCGCACGTTCTCTAGGAAACTGGTCTGTTTGGTTTTAATTTCAATCAGTAGAGTGAAATGCTCGAGCAGTTTCTTCCCTAACGCTACTTTGCAGCCGGGTCCCATAAAAAGCGTTTAGACGCGCATTAAATCTCAGTGTAGATAGTGTGATTGCCTTAACTCTGTTTGCTCTTGAATTCTCTTGAATTCAGCTGCTCCATTTCCATGTTCTACTACATACCTGATAGCCTTGAGTTTGAAATACGCTTCGTAAGCATGTCTCTTAACATGCACCATTTTGGAGTCCTAACAAAGACACCGTAATATGTTGAAGTACATTATGTATGACTTCAGAAGGCCCCTGACTACGGTAGCCATAATGCTCCAAAAATCCATCAAGCACTTGGCTTCGTTGCTTACTGAAGCCATTCTAAAACATTTTGACAGACTTTTGAGCACCGGGTACTACACAAAATCCCGTGTGCCTATGCACAACCAGAATTCATACATAAGGTGCACTGGATTAAAAGGTGAACTGTCGATTTTTGATCAAATTAAAGGATTTTAGGTGTGCCTTATGGTCCAAAAAATACGGTAATCTAAATGAATTTCATTATGGAAGTGGTTCAGATAGCATTTTTTAAAATTTATCCTTCTTCTTTCAGCTTTTTTTTCAGGGGTCGCCACAGTGAGTCATCCTCCTCTATCTCACTCTGTCCTCTGCATCATCTGTCCTCACACCAAATACTTCCACGTCCTCTTTAACTGCTTCCATATATCTCCTCTACATTATTTTATTTATCTGTCTTTTGTTAGTAACGTTGTTAGACAGTTATACATATTGTTGTATAATAGTTCATGGCACAGGTGGTGCTAAACTGGCACATCCATTGTGCTTGATTAATGTGATTTGTTCAGTACACTGTAGTGAAACTGTTGTGGTGTCTTCATGTTAGTGTGTTGCACGAGTGGATCAGATGGCAGTGCAACTGGTGTTTTCTACACTGTGCCTACTCAGTTTATTCTATTATACACTTTATAGATGTAAAGTCAGAAAGGTCAGTGAAGGCGGCTAATTATAAATGCTTGTTAACATATTACAGCTATTTAATTAGGTTATTATATTCATTATTTGTGTGTTTTGGGGAGGCTTTCTTAATTTAAAAACGTAACTAGAAGACATTTATATGAATATAGTTTCAATGTAGGGTATTCCCTGGCTTATTCGGGGCTCAGGTACAGGCGAATATGAAAGGAGTTGAGATGCAAGTGGGGGTTTGTTGGTCTTTTCAGTGATTTTTCTCTCTGCAAGGCTGGAACATTATCAAGGTTCAGTAAGGACAAAAACAGTCTATGCTAGTAAAGTGTTATGGTTTTTATGTTGCTGCAGGGCTTTTCTCGCTGCAGTATTTTCTTCTTGTTTGAGTTGCTAGTACAAAGTGTCCTGACACAACCAGGTATTTGTCTGATCAGCCATGCTTTGAAAGTTCAGCAAAAAATGACATTGAGTTGAATTGGATTGACCTTTAATTGCTTCAGGATGGCGTAAAGCCCACACCGTGAGTGTCGCCTAAAGTACAGCATGGCTGCTCTCGTCCTGAATAAACCTTCGCTTTATGGCTGTAAAGTTATTTTGACACTCCCTGACTTAGCAGACTGTGTAAGATAATTAACTTAGCTTATTAACCTCATGCAAGTAAAATGTTTCCCCGTTTGGGCGTATAAAAATCACTTAGATGACCCGCAGGTAAATTTGAAAATCCAGTTCAAGGCCAGACTTTTTTTTATTTCTTGTTTGGCAGATTTCTGTGATGAAAACCTGAGTACGGTATCAGCAATAAAAATAAAATTTCACTTCAGAATTTATTTTTTATTTTCAATTAGTGAACATCAGGAGCAAAACCAATGTGCTAAAAACATCGCATCAAATCACTCCAGTATCCAAGCAAGACACAGTATCATACATTCAGAACAATATCAAAGCAAAAAAACAAAAAAAACCAAATAAATGACCATTAAAGCTACAGCAAATGTGAGAGATGAGTTTACTCACTTTTCTGGTGGCAGAAACGTATAAATTCTGTTGGCATTAATTATGTGGCGGCTTTGGGATGCACAGTTCATCTCAGTCTCCAAAAGTCTCCAATATCACCACAAAAAGTTGCTAAATATAGCGACAAAGTCGCTAAGTTGGCAACACTGGTGTAACGAGGAAGCTGCTTCAGTGTTTGTAAGCGGCCTTTTGCATGGGGTTTTTAAGCGGCAGCAATTAGCAGGTTCTTATTGCCACCTAGCGGCGTGACGCGCGTTCAGCTTTATTTATGCCAGGCGATCTTTCTGAACTGTCTGCTTAGTGCCCATTTGCTTCGTCTACGCATGTGTTTGTGACGATGAACACAGATTTCGGTACATTCTACGCATGTGTCAGTGATGACAACGGCACATAGCGAGTTTTAATTACTGTTTGCAAGATCGGCGGCAATTAAAAAAAAAAAAAAAAGGCTTTTTTTTTTTTTTTTTTTTTTTTCCCCCCTCGAAAATGTGGAAAAACTGACAATTCATTTAAAAAAGTCTGGCCTAAACTCTGACATACATTGGTTTTATTATATGTGGGTATGAAGAAATAAAATCTCAAAAGTTTGGGCAGCCCTGCTCAAATTCTAGGTTTTCTGATAATCTCTACAGGAAATAAACCTGAATATATATGGCAGAGAATGACAGATTTCTAATAACTCCTCAGATTTTATTTCAGTAATCAGATTTCTGAGCTCATATATACCCTTATTTCTGTTTCAGTCAAATCAAGTGTAGATGCCAGGGTCATTTATTCTAAGAGACTTATTTAAGAGGCTTATTTTAGGCTTTTTTCCATGGACCTGGTTGCTTGTTTTTCTCACAGGATCTGGTAAATGTTGCATCTACATAAATGCAGTAATGGCTACCACATGTTTTTGAGGAATTTTAGAAACAATATATGCTTGAGGAAGTGAAGAAATTTTATTTTTGAAGTTTGTTACATCTTTCTGTGAGATTATTGGCTGGTTGCAAAGTAGAAATCGGATTATTGCTTGAGTCATGTAAAATCCTCTTATTTTCTGAGTCATGTAAACCTGAAGTTTTCCCTTTATCTGATTATCCACATGCATGCAAAGTTGTTGATCAGATTACTGGAAATTTTGCTTTTCTTCGGTATTATTGCCTTACTAAGTGCATGTAAATGCACTCTGAGGCTTAGAATAATTTCTCTATAATAAACCTTTTTTTTTTTTTTTAAAACATCAAGCCCAACTGGAATGTTGGTTCCCAAAAGCGGTTTGGTTTGATCTAATAATAATTCCCAAGCAATCGATAGCACTTGATACAGCCACAATCAGGGTCACTGTTTTAACAGACATCTAAATCGTAACTCAGTCTATTACCTCGGAATTTGGAGACCATGTAATAACCTGTAATAACCATTTAATACCATATAACTTTTGTATTAACCATCTTTGCCAAGGAAAAATTGCACACAGGATTTGGGTAGCGTCTTGTTTTTAGCTGACTAACAGAAACTGTACATCAACCGATCAGCTGCTGTCTCTGGGCCTCATTCATGAAACCTTCATAAAAAGATGAGTAAATTGCGTGTAAAAATTTACCTTTACTGAACCTCTTTATGAAAGTTTTTTCAATTTGACTCCTTTTATTTTGAGAATCCATAGAGGTGTGGTCCTTATCCATATAGCTGCCCTATGCTGGAATTATCCAGCATAATAGCAATAATGCTGGCACCTTACTGCTGGAATTATGGCGTATATATTATTGATAGACTGCGCTTGGGTGACCTGTGGATTATTTTTGAGCGGATTTTTTTTGTGCATCTAGTGCGATCTTTGTTTATTTACGTGATGCAAAACCGAAAGTTATGAACATATCGAAGCGTAAGTTTACTACAAGTGAGGTTTTGCAAGTTATTGATGATGATTCTGATAGTGATTTTACTGGTTCTGACGATGATGCTTGTGACAATGATGACCAGCAACATGTGCTGCAAGATACTGTAAATGACGACACGTTGGAAGAGGATGATAATTGGGAGCATCCCCAGCATATGAACGGGACTGCTGCTCGAAGTGAAATGCCTGTGCTGTATCCGTTTCTGGCATCAGTTCTCCTGGACTGTGTGCATTTCCTTGCTTTGGCCTGTGACTCAGTAAACTGAAATACTGGGAATAATAACTAATGAACATGTTCTCAATCGTGATTCGAATGTTTAATTTGTGACTACAAACTAACTGTTTGTTTGAAACTTCAGCAAAAAAGTACTAAAGTTTAGAATAGCATATATTTGAATTATACTATATTTGAATTTATAATAGATTTTAGAATAGCATGTGTTTTGTGGTGCATTCTGTTCAGTTTATCAAATACAGTGAGTCCTCACTTAACGACGCCCCTTTTAACGACGATTCAAAGTTACGACAGACTTTCACGAATACCATGAATTTCGATATATGACCAAATTTCAAAGATACGACGGATGGCCGAACGATATTTTTGA
>JAVSBU010297422.1:0-11372 GCA_033118015.1 Loricariichthys derbyi | reverse complement strand
GTCCAGAGGAGGGACAGTGGGTATATTGGTAGAAGGATTTTAGAAATGCAGTTACCAGGAAAAGGATGAAGAGGAAGGCCAAAGAGGAGATATATGGATGTAGTTAGAGAGGACATGGAAGTAGGTGTGCGGAGGACAGAGTGAGATGGAGGAGAACGACTTGCTGTGGGGACTCCTGAAAAGGAGGAGGAGAAGGAGAAGAAGAAGCAGAAGGAGGAGGAGGAGGAGAAGGAGAAGAAGAAGGCGAAGGAGAAGAAGAAGAAGGAGGAGAAGAAGGAGAAGAAGAAGAAGTAGAAGGAGGAGGAGAAGAAGAAGAAGAAAAAGGAGGAGAAGAAGAAAAAGGAGAAGGAGAAGAAGGCGAAGGAGTAGAAGGAGGAGGAGGAGAAGGAGGAGAAGAAGAAGGAGGAGGAGAAGAAAGGAGAAGAAGAAGAATAAGAAGAAGAAAAAGGAGAAGTAGAAGAAGGAGGAGGAGAAGAAGAAGGAGGAGGAGGAGAAGAAGAAGGAGAAGAAGAAAGGAGAAGAAGAAAAAGAAGAAAAAGGAGAAGGAGAAGAAGAAAAAGGAGAAGAAGGAGAAGAAGAAGAAGAAAGAGAAGAAGAAGAAGAAAAAGGAGGAGAAGAAGAAGAAGAAGAAGAAGAAGAAGAAGGAGAAGAAGAAGAAGAAGAAGAAGAAAAAGGAGAAGAAAAAGGAGGAGAAGAAGAAGAAGAGGAAGAAGAAGAAGGAGAAGAAGAAGAAGAAGAAAAAGGAGAAGAAGAAGGAGGAGGAGGAGGAGGAGGAGGAGAAGGAGAAGAAGAAGAAGAAGAAAAAGGAGGAGGATAAGAAGAAGAAGAAGAAAGGAGAAGAAGAAGAAGAAAGAGAAGAAGAAGGAGAAGAAGAAGAAAGAGAAGAAGAAAGGAGGAGGAGGAGAAGAAGAAGACAATGTTATTTGTAATTCATTATTGTATTATTACCTCCAGTTGAATATGTCATGGTGGGACTATCACCAGAACCTTTGCCTTCACCACTGTAGGCACTGTCTGCTTCAGATAACTCAAAATCTAAGCAAGAGATTAAAAGATGAAGACATTTTAATGCATGCTTGAATTTTATGTTGGTAAATCATAATTCAAATTTCTTCAAAAGTTACCTTCATCTCCAAATGAGAGGCTTTTGCTTTTATCTGAAGCTGTCCCTTGTGCCATCTGGAAACAAAATTTTACAGAATGTAGATGACAGATATACAAAGGATAAACGTTTATGTTTATAGTACAAACATCCTAACAAAGGATTTATGATTTAGCTCCTAAGTGTATAGACAGCTCTCACTTTTTTGCTTGGTTCTTTCTTGGAATGCTTTGTGATCTTTTTGGCAGGAGCGACACCCGTCTTGGCAGATTTGAAAGACTCAAGGCGGCTTCTCATGGTTCTCTGGAAGATCTCTTGCACCTCGTCTTCACTTTGGTTGATGGTGAAGTCACTGCGGCTGTACCTGTGCCGGTGCTGTAGAGAAATACACTGGTAAGAGGAGCGCATGGAGGTTTTAGATGTTCCAGATGTGAGTGAGACCACATACATTTTTCCTGCTCCTGTACAAATGCTGCTGCAGCAGGTGATGGGCACTGAGGTCTTTGCCAGAGTCTTTCATGTCCTGCTCGTAAATGTTCATCGATACTGAAGGAACGGTGTCTCGTCTGGGTGAACAAAAAGTATGAACACATTCTTATTTGGGTGTTTTCTATGTTCTAGATGTTTCACTGTTATGGTTTCTTCCAAGGTTAGAGGTGTGTGTTTCTTATAAACATGCTATGTTTACTCTTCTTCCTTTATTTGTTCTCATTACTGTAGATAAAGAACATGCAGGTTACTGTTTATATACGCTGTATATGAGACTGTTGACCCAGAAAAAACAGAAGGACATTATATTTAATGTGATTTAACAGTAATAAAAGACTGAGTGTACTCTGTACTGTCCTCTCAAATGAACCAACTCAATGGTGATAACAGTAATTTAAGACATTTGAACTACTAAACTCAAGAATGCAACCTTGAAATCATAATACACAAGTGCTAAAGAGTTCACATACTTTCAGTGTGACTCAGGTAAAGGTCATTTCCATCAAGTCTGTGTCATATTTCTTCCTGTCTATTAGTATGAAGCAGGAGCTCAAGGAGCTATACCATATCTCCTAGAAATGACCAGAAATTACTTGTTTTTAAAAGTAATGGACAAAGTATAACTGAGATCCAAAAAGCTGTCTCAGGTTCTATATCCATATGAGTCTGGGAATGATTAGAAATCAGCAATTCCACTGTCCAGACAATAATTTGTGGAGAACATTTAAAACATCATTCATAAGTTCGGCCCAAGAACAAAACACAAGATGCATAAAGAAGTCTCCCACAATTATAAATATTTAATCACCAATATGATGTTTGCAGATGATATCATGATCTGTGGTGGGAACAGGGAACAGGTGGAAGATAATTTGGAGAGGTGGAGATATGCACTTGGAAGAAGAGGTGGGACAGTGAGACGACAAGGAGCAGAGGTCACAAAAGTGCAGAACATCAAGTACTTAGGGTCCAGGAAAATGGAGAGTGTGGTACAGAGGTTAAGAAGAGAGTCCAGGCAGGATGGAGTGGGTGGATAAAAGTTTCAGGAGTGATTTGTGACAGAAGATTGGCAGCAAAGATCAAAGGAAAATTTACAAGACTGTGGTGAGAGCAGCTATGTTGTATGGTTTGGAGACAGTGGAACTAAAAAAGACAGGAGAAAGAACTGGAAGTGGAAGAGCTAAAGATGTTGAGGTTCTTCTTGGGAGTGACAAGGATGGATGAAGTTAGGAATGAGATCATCAGAGGAGATGGTTTGGACATGTCCAGAGGAGGGACAGTGAGTATATTGGTAGAAGGATGTTAGAAATGCAGTTACCAGGAAAAAGATGAAGAGGAAGGTCAAAGAGGAGATATATGGATGGAGTTAGAGGAGACATGGAAGTAGGTGTGAGGAGGACAGAGTGAGATGGAGGAGGACGAGGAGGAGGAGATCCATGAAAATGGAAAAGCCAAAAAAAGAAGAAGAACAAGTATACGCACATGAGCCCCATACCAACCGTGAAGCATGGAGGTGGAAATGTCATGGTTTGGAGCTGCTTTGTTGCAGCATGGAAATCTCTCTGTCATAAATTCCAATCGGAATTATTCCCTGTATCAGAGTGTGGGTGAGGAAATGTGAGACCAGAAACATTCCATAAACTGAATCTGAAGCAGAGGTGGACCATGAAACATGAAAATGAAACAAAACGTTCCAGTAAATCCACCAAGGAATGGGTCAGAAGAAAGAACTGGAGAGTTCTGGAATGGCCAAGTCAAAGCCCCGATTGCAATCCTATTGAGATTTGAAACGGGCTGTGCATGCAAACAACCTCTCAAACATCACAGAGCTGAAAGAATTCTGCATGGAGGAGTGAAAAACCGTCTCGCAGTCATTTTTAGAGATGGTGCACACATACTTATGGCCATGTACTGTGTGTGGACAAAAGTCCTTCTAGTGTATCAGCTCTCCAGCAAATATTTGATTAAATATTTAATCAATGATACTCACATAATAGAAGTTATTGGTACGTTGTCAATGCCAAAGTCTAGCTCAGATGTGATGTCAGGCATCACTCCAGGAAACTCTAAACCAAACTTCTTCTCAAAATCCACATTAGTTCCTTTATTGTTACTGGGGAAGATCGGAGATCCACGTTTTTCTGCCTACATTGAGAAAGTTCTTAAGCATTGATTTTAGAACAGAATATGTATGTAAGGTCTAGTATCTGAAGAAAATGGACCATATTCTTCTGGACCGTTCTTCATCCCAGACCTCACCTCAGTAACATAATTAATGGCATCCTCCAGATTAAGTTTATGGAAGATGCTGAAAAGGTAGTCTCTGTTTTTCCTGGCTTCTGGTTTCATCAAAAACCATGTGATGTACGTGTCTTCAAAACGTTTCCATCTGAAACAGAGAGAACATGGTAGTAAAAAAAAAATAGACTTCCTATAAAAGGTAAAAATGGGATTATGTCTATAGTGTCACAGTGTATCAAGTACCCACCCTCTGGTCCACCAGTTATCGCCTATACGTCCACAGATGTCTTCCATTGCTGTCAGAATGTGCTCACATGCCTGTGGGGTGTAAAGGTAAACTGGTACATCAAGTTTTTGAAAAATGCATCATATAAATAATATGAATGTAATGAATTTGTTTCATATATTACCCTGTTGTTAACTTTCTCAATCAGTTTCAGGTCAGTTGGTTCCACCCGCTTCACTTTTAGCCATTTGACAATGGGCTTCATAGTGAGACCCTGGTGAAATAATACACGTGTGTGTTGAACCGACTGCAAAATAGCAATCATACAAATACAGCTGGGTGTCAAATGGTGCTAGTGGGGTGTTGAGGACCAACACTTGTAGCTTGGCAGATGTGGGATTAGAACCCTTGACATTCTGGTACCTTAATTGCAAGGTCACCACACTCCCAGATGTTTCCAGGTTCTCAAGAACTGCTGTGTCCAGCAGCTTTTGGGTGATTATACCCACCCATAAATCTAATGGCCAACTCTTTGTCACCGAGCTGTATGTTTGAAAACAGACATAAAAGTGATCATGAGGTCATGAAAACGGGAATTTATACCTGAAGGATGACGGTGAAGTACACCATAATAAGTGTTGCACTAATCATTAGATGCTTCTCTGGAATCCTGGTCTCATCTAATTGGGCTGACAAACCATATGCCACTGCCCCTCGCAAGCCACCGTAGCTCATCACTAGCTGATCAATGGTCTCTATGGGAACCAGTCTATACCGGTTTAGCATCCAAGTCAGGGAGAATACACCTGAAGATCCAACACAGAACCAGAAATCAGAAATAAACCAACACAAAGTCAAAATCTCATGACACCACATATACGGTGCCTTGCGAAAGTATTCGACCCCCCATTGAATTTTTCAACCTTTTGCCACATTTCAGGCTTCAAACATAAAGATATAAAATTGTAATTTTTTGTTGAAGAATCAACAACAAAGTGGGACACAATCATGAAGTGGAACAAAATTTATGTGATATTTTAAACTTTTATGAGAAATAAAAGTGGGGCGTGCAATATTATTCGGGCCCCTTTACTTTCAGTGCAGAAAACTCACTCCAGAAGTTCAGTGAGGATCTCTGAATGATCCAATGTTGACCTAAATGATGATAAGACTGAGATGGTTTGGACATGTCCAGAGGAGGGACAGTGGGTATATTGGTAGAAGGATGTTAGAAATGAAGTTAGCAGGAAAAAGATGAAGAGGAAGGTCAAAGAGAAGATATATGGATGGAATTAGAGGAGACATGGAAGTAGGTGTGAGGAGGACAGAGTGAGATGGAGGAGGACGACTCGCTCCGGGGACCTCTGAAAAGGAGAAGGAGGAGGAGGAGAAGAAGGAGGAAAAGGAGGAGTAGGAGAAGTAGGAGGAGAAGTAGGAGGAGAAGAAGGAGGAGGAGAAGGAGGACAAGGAGAAGGAGGAGAAGGAAAAGGAAGACAAGGAGGAGGAGGAGAAGGAGAAGGAGGAGAAGAAGGAGAATGAGAAGAAGCAGAAGGAGGAGAAGGAGAAGGAAAAAGAAGGAGCAGAAGGAGGAGAAGCAGAAGGAGAAGGAGACGCAGCAGGAGAAGGAGGAGGAGAAGCAGAAGGAGAAGGAGAAGCAGCAGGAGAAGAAGGAGGAGAAGGAGAAGGAGAAGGGGGAGAAGCAGAAGGAGGAGGAGGAGGGCAGGAGGAGAAGAAGGAGGAGAAGGAGAAGGGGGAGAAGCAGAAGGAGGAGGAGAAGGGCAGGAGGAGAAGCAGAAGGAGAAGGAGAAGCAACAGGAGAAGAAGGAAGAGAAGGAGAAGGGGGAGAAGCAGGAGGAGAAGGAGAAGCAGCAGGAGAAGAAGGAGGAGAAGAAGGGGGAGAAGCAGAAGGAGGAGGAGAAGGGCAGGAGGAGAAGAAGAAAGAGAAGGAGAAGGAGGAGGAGAGCACAAAACTAATTTTCCAATTTTAACATGCATTTCCTTATGCTGGAAACTCGAAGCCAAATCAAATTGGCCCTATAGTTGTTCCTTTTTCATTTTCTTATAAATAAATTAGCTGTTGCATGAAATATTTTTGGCTGTGATCCAACTTGAGACTGGATGTTCTATCAATCAGTCTCAATGGAGGCGACGAGATCCTTGACAAGCTTCAGGAATATTCCTCTCCTCCAAAACAAATGTTGGGTAAGAAACCCCACCTTTTCAGTTAGCATTTAAGTGAAGATTGAAATACTCCTAACAGGATTTTTCTGCTAACCTCCACTACAAAAGGTACAAAGCACTCATTCATTCTGGATCAAATGACTTAGACAAACGTTTGAACAATGTGATGCTCACCAATGAATCTGTAGATCACGGCAAAGAGTATCGTAAGGCAGATAAATCCAGTGTTCCATACCCAGATGACATTATCAATGGCTGTGACACCCAAGAAGACAAAGATCATGGTCTCTGAACCATTTGCAAACACTTTCATGGCGTAGCGCACTGCAGTAACAGACTTCTCGTCCATGTTAGCGTTCACATATTTCTGACAGCAGACCCCACAGAAAGTGACTCTGTAGAAAGAAAGTATATTTATGGCATTTAGCAGACGCCCTTATCCTCACAAGTTATACCTTATTAAAGTCCAAGCAATTGTAGGTTAAGGGTCTTGATTAGGGACCCAACAGTGGCAGCTTGGCAGAGGTGGGATTTGAACCCTGGATCTTCTGATCCATGGTCCATCAGCTTTTATAACGAGCTCTTTGATTATTTCACCATCTATAAAAAGTTGGTTGATATCTTAAGACCATGTTCTTACGAGAGGATGGCAGAGAGTGAGAGCATCTCGGCGGTCAGGTAAGACAGATAGCCCAGCACAAAGATGAAACCAGCTTCAATGATTTGGACCTTCCCAGTATACTTGGTCAACAATGAGATCAAGATGGCGAATGCAACACCTATTAATGCACCTCCAAAGGCCACTATAAAAAATGAGACTAAAGGAGACAAAGAGTTTAAAAAATTAATGAATTGCATATGATTGATAATCACAGGATGAAGTTCATATGTGATGATCTCATTACCGATGCCTTTGATGATTTCACCAGCGTTAATCTTTGGTCCTCCCAAAGACACAAAGGCATCAAAAACATTGTATAGCACCTGTGTAAAAAAGTGAGAATGAGCCAAATAGTACTGAACCAGGATGACTGTGACAAGGCTTGTAAAAGTTGACTAACCACTGTAACGCCATCATTGAGCAGAGATTCTCCAAACACCCAAATGAAGAGCACCTCATTTACATGCACCTCTTCGAACACAGCAATCACAGCTACAGGGTCTACAGCAGCAAGCAGGCTACCAAACAGCAGAAACTGTAACAGTCCAATATTCAGATCACCTGACGAGCACATTTGGGGAATTCGATTAGTCTCATTCAAAGAATTCAAATGAGTTTTACTTTTACTCTAGCTTCATGAAGATTCATGAGTACCCATAGCTCCTCCTACGTAGCAGGCCCAGAGGGATATGCCCACTGCAGCCGCGTTCCAAACCGTCCCAATAACGGCGTGGACCAGGATCGCACCCAGATTGCTGAAAAAAAGTTTGTTTGGCATGAAGTAGCCGGTGTCCAGGATGATCTGTGGAAGGAGGAAGTAGAAGAAGTTTCTTGGGGCGAGCGAGAAGGTCTGCTGCTTGTCTGCACCCCAGACGATACCTCCCAACACGAAACCGCAGATGATAAGCAGTCCACTCTCAGGAAAAAAGCTTTTGAGCCGGGTGTTCAGTTGGACCACTGCAAAGAGATTGGAATACGAATCAATTTATATCAGGCTGCAGTGGGCTTATCCTTAAAACACAGGGTGGAAAGGGTACCAAAATCATGGCCCATCACACCCTCAGACACAGGAAGAACATACAACTCCACAGAGGTATCAAATCCACCTGAACTTCTTTACTTTTGTCATAAGATGTTCATGAACACAATAACTGTGCTGAAATTCAAACGGACTTAGGACTGAACCATTTCATCTACCTCACAGTCATTGAATCAGTTTTGAAGATCTTTTTCCAAGTCAGCAGTTACAAGATGTTGAGGTTCTCCATTGGAGTGACAAGGATGGATAAAGTTAGGAACGAGATCATCAGAGGTACAGGACAAGTTAAAGAACTAGGAGATGAAGTTAGAGAGGACAGACTGAGATGGTTTGGACATGTCCAGAGGAGGGACAGTGGGTATATTGGTAGAAGGATGCTAGAAATGCAGTTGAAAATGAAAAGGAAGACCAAAGAGGAGATATATGGATGCAGTTAGAGAGGATATGGAAGTTGTTGGTGTGAGGAGGACTTGCTGAAAAGGGAAAAGCCAAAAGACGAAGAAGTTACATACCAAACACCTTTGTAACTCCTGCCACAAGTATCCACAACATTATCAGGTAGGGAGTCTCCACATGGTGCCATCTTACTTCCACCAAAGTGGTTAAGTTTGTCTCTGTATCATGCTGGAAGTCAGAGCTTCGTGATGTTTCTCCAATTTGTATTCCAGCCATTAATGTAAAAAATATTGCCTTCAGAAAGTAGTTTCCTCTTTTATTTTAGAATATGTAACTGTGTAGTCCATGAAAGCATGTGAAAGTTGTTTTTGTGTCTCTCTCCCCCTTCGCACTTCTATATTCGTCCAGCTCCCTGTTCAGTGTGGAGGCAGCGGTGCGATAAGAAGTTCTTGAAAAGCTACCGGTCACTCTTTAAAACTGACAGCTTGGACTGGAGGGGGCTAAGGACAGCCCCCATGGCTCAGACTGGTAGAGTGGCATATTAAACCTTTTAGGACTGTCCACTGGGTTTATACATTTTCATAATTTTTGACAATGACCAATACATAACTAAAAATGTATGCAAACAGGAACAACAGTGCAACATTGTTTGGCAGTATGACCTCCTTAACCTCGATTATATTCAGACCATTGTCACATACTTTGATAAACATTTTTAATTATGTAATTGTACTGACTTCAATGATATGTCTCTCCTATCTAATCAGGATCGTTATATATTCACCAACCCATTTTTCTTTCTGTTTCACATCAATCAAACTGCAACTTGGCAGGACCTTCATGTTGTACAACCCAAATTGCAATGAAGTCAGGACGTTGTGTAAAACGTACATAAAAATAGAACATGATGATCTGCAAATCTTTCAATGATTTGTCTCTCACTATCTAATCAGGATCATTATATATTCGCTAACCCATTTTTCTTTGTGTCACACCAATCAAACTGCAACTTGGCAGGACCTTCATGTTGTACAACCCGAATTCCAATAAAGTTGTGTAAAACGTACATAAAAACAGATTATGATGATCTCCAAATCCTTTTCACCCCATATTTAATTGAAACTTTAATGTTTTTTGCAACAATTTACTTATTTTGAATTTGATGCTTGCAACATATTCCAAAAAGGTTGGGACGGTGCCAATTTAGGGCTAGTAATAAGGTTAAAAAAGCAGCGTCTAAGAAAAGTTGAGACTTTGAAGATCAGGAAATGGAAATGTATGAGAAAATTATTGAAATGTTTAAAAACGATGTTCCTCAAAGAAAGATTTTAAGGAATTGGTATATTCCTCCCTCTACAGACCATAATATTAAACAATCAAAGGAATCTTGAGGAGTTAAAGTGCGTAAAGGCTAAAGGCGCGAGGTTACTTCTGATCTCTCAGAAAGCTCTGCATCAAGATCCACCATCAACAAAAGCTGATAGAACCACATGAGTAAGGGATTAGTTTGGTAAATCTTTGTACCAAGAACTACAATATGGAGTTACATTCACTAATACCACTTAAAACTTTACTGTGGAAAAAATTAGCCTCGTATTAATCATATCCAGAAGCTCTGTTAACTTCTCTGGGCTTAGAGGGATCTAAGATGGACCATCACACAGTGGAAATGTGGATTGTGGCCTAATGAATCAGTATTCTAGATCTTCTTTTTGGAAAAAATGGACACCATGTGCTCCAGACCAAAGACGAAAAGTACTATCCAGACTTTTATCAGCACCAAGTCCAAATGACAGGGTCTGTTATGGTATGGGGTTTGGTCAGGACCCTTAGCAAAGGTATCAAACACTTGTGATGCAGCATTAATGCAGAAAAGTACATTGATATTTTAGAGCAACATCTGGATTCAAGATGAGATCTTTAACAGGAACATTCATAACTTTATCAACAAGACAACATTGTTTTTAAACAGTTCAATAATTTTCTCACACATTTTCTTTGCCATTTCCATCTCCTGCTCTTCAGAGTTGCATTACTCATTACTGCAAATATTATTAAAGTAGAACACATTTCTTGTTTTAGTATCTCTCACAGACTACAATACAAAACTTTCAGTACATTATCAAATTAACCAATTCTTGCTCTGTTGAAATGTCCTTTTCACTACATGCAAAGTTTCTTTTCATATCGAATACATCAACATAAATGTTTGACACCCAAAATATTGGTGCTAAAAATGACCTTGAACTCAACATTTTTGTGACAACTTGCTAACTGAACCTTTCAGTGAACCATGTCGCTTCCTGTGAGGAAGTTTTTTTTTAATGATTGACTAGATCCTTTCACAATATCTGGATTTTCCGGTGTGAAGCGTAACATATTTACATCAATTTTTAATTTCAGGATGTGTTCCTAACAGAGTCCCATTTGGAAGGAAAGATTTAGTGTTGGTCCTCTAATGAAAATGACTTACACTGCCACTCTGCAATGAACATTTAGCTTTGCAAACCTTAGACAAACGAAAAGGAAGTTTTCATAAATACATTCTTAAATACATATACATTAGAGAATCTGGCTAAAACATCAAAGCCCAGACTCTTCATTTATTTCTACTCTTGACCAATACTAGCTATTTTACTAGCAATTATCTATAGGGTGTCCCAAAACTACTGGGACAACTGGCAGTGATTTAATAAAACTTAAACACCATTGTATCTAGTTTATAAAATGATTGATTCAGATGGAGCACTACTGAAGGCCTAGATGTGAAATGCACGGTCCAAAACTGCATTAATTACATGATTAATCAATTTCACATATCTTTATATTGTCAAATTGTGTGCCTTTAGTTCTACGTCTGATTTATTTTGTACCAGGAAAAAAATCTAATCGTATATGACTCATTATTTGCTCTTCGTCATATGATGGGGACATTGGGAATAATAAAAAAAAAAAATAAACAATTTTCAAATATAAACTTATTATTTGTAATAACTGATAGCCAACTACATCATAAATAACAATAAAAAGATAACTT
>JAVSBU010297313.1:0-11373 GCA_033118015.1 Loricariichthys derbyi | reverse complement strand
ACACACACACACACATACACACACACACACACACACACACACACACACACACACACACACACACACACACACACACCATAGCTGTCCGAACAACTTTGCTGGTCTCCTGCCATGGGCGTGAGGCGTTGTATTTGGTGTGTAGCTTCTCCAGTAGAGCTGAAACGCGGCTCTGCTTATCTGCTTCTGCGAAACAATTCATTACTTCATAATCTTTATAATCGCAGTAAAAAGGTCAACGTTAAAGAGAAAGCATTTAATACTGAATGACAGATTGGTGGCAGAGGAGCTGGTTTGAGATTTTCTATAGATGCTGAGCACACGTTTTTCACTCTAGAGTTACTCGGAATGGTGAGATAAAGAAAAACGTCCCGTGAGTGGCATTTCTGTGGACAGAAAGGGTTCTGTGATGACATTTCAAGCTGATAAGTTCTAATAGACACTGTTAGACATGCTTGACCTTGAGGAAGATGAGCTACGACAGTTGGAAACCAACGGCATGAGCCCATGGACCTGACGTGCCTTGTGTCAACAGTCCAGCCTGGTGGAGATGCTGTGGGGATTCATGGATTAAATGCCACAGCCTATTTCATTCAGTATTGTTGCTGACCATATGCACCCCTTCATGGCCACAATTGACCCATCTTCAATTGGCTACTTGCAGCAGGATAATGCATCATGCCACAAAGCTACAGGTCTCATACTGCTCTCATGATCAACGAGTACTGTATTCTTCAGAATTCTGGGCAGTCACCAGATCTGGATGTAGAAGATCTTTGAAATGTAGCAGAACGGGAGATTTGTAGCATGAAAAATCCAGGCCAACAATAACCAAGGCTGTTTTGAAAGCAAAGGAAGGAGCCAGTATAATCAAGCTTTATATAGGACTTGCCCCATCATGTCGGCAAAGGAGGTTCACTCAGTGCTTCACTCAAGGACATGGTAGCCCAGCTGTTAAGGTACTGGACTATAGACCAAGGTCTAGGGTTCAAATCCCACCTCTACCAAGCTGCCACTGTTGAGTCCTTGAGCAAGGGCCTTAACTCACAAGTGCTTAAACTGTAAGATTTCATCATCAGTTTATATTGTGTTTGCTAAACGACAAAAATGTACTACACAGACCCGCCGATACTTGTGATGAGCAGCTTACATACCATTTTACATAATTAAAGAATTCATTTCCTACATTAAAGGTCTCATTTCCAATTTTAGCAGGGGTGCCAATACTTTTAGAGATGACTGCAACCACTAAAAGAAAAACAATTATATAGATAAAACACATAATTAACTTCTTGCTACAAGGGGAATTTAAATAACAACCCAGTCACCTTATTACAGAGTTAATCAGGAAACATACATACTTGTATCACATAGAGAGTCATTCATTCATTCATTCATCGTCTTATTCCCTTAACTTGTTCAGGGTCGCGGGAGAGCAGGTGCCCAGCCGTCAATGGAGGGCACAAGGGAGGAACAACCATAGACGGGGCACCAATCCATGATAGGGATTAACCTGGAGTACCCGGAGAAAACTCAAATGTGCATGGGGAGAACATGCAAACTCCACACAGGTGGAGTCCAGTGTTGGGATCAAACCGGGGATCTCAGAGTTGGGAGGGCTAGGGTTAACCAATGCACCACCATGCCGCCCTCTCATAGAGATAAAAGCTCCTAAATACCTTCATTTAAGTGTACACTATGTAGGGGACCTATGTAGCCCACTACGCACATAGACTGTTGCTATTAAGGATGCAGCCTTGGAATCCTTTTACGTTTTATGCGAGGCAAGCTAGCAGCTCTGCTAACGTAAACACAACAGCAGCTAAGCCTGTCTATGCTAAGCTAATTAGCTCCGTCGCTAACGCTATCTGGAGCTGGTAATTCTGAAGGGAAGCACCGCCAGAAAGACTCGGTTTGATCGGTAAAGAGAAGTAAAACGTTGTTTGTGGTCCGTACCGGTTCCCTCCTCCGGTTTAACCCGCTCCACAGCGCTCTCTCTCACCGGGCTGCTGCTGCGAACCGCCGCCATCTTCAGCCTTCAACCGTCGCAGCGCAGAGGAGGAACCGCGATTACGTCAAACCCCCAGGCCCTGACGTCGGTGCAGATAGTTTTGACGTAACTTGCTTAACGTGGGCTGGATCCATGAGAGAATAAGGACCCCTCTTATTAGGGCCCATGTGTTCTGAAACTTATCTGTGTGGATGCATCACCACTGCAAAATGTAAAGTACTATTTACTACTACTAATAATAATTACTATTATATTATTATTATATTAATATCAGGTGCCTCACAGCTCTGAGATCCCCGATTTGATCCAGAACCCGGGCTCCACCTGTGTTCTCCTCATGTCTATGTGGGTTTTCTCGGGGTACTCCAGTCTCCTTCCACAGACGTTTGTTAGGTTAATTGGTGTTTCCAAATTATGTGTGTGAGTATATGAGTGTGTGCATGGATGTGCCCTGTGATGGATTGGTGCCCTGTTTAGGGTTCCTAGCTTGCACCCTGTGTCACCAGCTAGGCACCAGCTCTCCCACGACCCTGAGCAGGATTAAACGACTCTGTAAAGTCGTTTACAAATATTAGTTGTGTTTTTTGGGCTTGTTTCCATTGACCTAGTTGCTTGTTTCACTCTTGAGATCTGGCAACACTGGCTAGAACACTGGAAATGGAAATAAAACCAAATTAAATAGAGAGACAGACTGAGCTTTATATCAACAAAATTAATTATTGTTTATATCTTCTAAAGGCAATAACAACAGGTGTTATTTTTTACTTGGTACTGCTGCTGAATACATCTACTAGAAATGCTTCTTTTCAATCACATAGTGATTGGAGCTTTCTGCCAGGAGAAGATGTCGTCAGGTGGTACCCGGCTTTATCTGGGCGTTTCAACCCTTAACCACAACCCATTCCGGCCGGCATGTTGGCAGTGATGGCCAGTCACTGCCCAGCTTCTTCTCCTGGCTTCCAGCTCATTCTGCTACCTCCCCCAGCCTTCGTGTTACAGCCTTCCTCTCCCCTCCTGTGATCCCTAAGGGCAGTGGCCATCTTTCATTCTGACTGTGCAGGGAAACCTCTGCAGCCCAATTCCACTGTGAACAGCCAGGTCTTCCACCCTTTCTCCCTACATTGATGGACCAATGCCTGGCTGATTTTCTCTCTGAAGCCTCTTCACAGCCTTCTTCCCATGGGACAGTTAACTCGATCAGGATGATCTTCTTTACCTCCTCAGACCACATGACCATGTCTGGCCTCAGAGAGGTTTGGACAACCTGTGGAAAGACAAGCCTCCTCCCCAAGTCCACCCTCATCTCCCATACTCTCCCCTTCCCTGATGAACTGTATGGCTGCTGCTGGTATCCCATGTGTTTGCATTTTCTTCTGTCTTTCCTGCTCCAGGTCGTCTACTAGTGCTGTGAGGACCTTATCATGGTGCCACCTGTATCTTCCCTGGCTAAGTGCAGTCTTACATCCTGTCAGTATGTGTGCCATTGTTCCTCTCTCTCCACACATCCTGCACAATGGGTCCTCCCTCAACCCCCACTTATGAAGGTTTGATGGAGTTGGGAGCGTATCATACACTGACCGTAGCAGGAACGAGATACGGAAAGGCTCCAGTTTCCACAGCTCTGACCAAGTTACTTTCTGGCTTGGAAGGTCCCACTTGGTCCAGGCTCCTTGAGAGGCTAGCTCCACTGCCCTTGCTTACGGCCCTCCTTCTCCATGTGTCTGAGTTCTGCTTCGATCATGTCCCTCCTTTGCCTTCCATCTGCCTTACCCCACTGCTGGAAATGGCAAAATCCAAGTCCTTTCCTCCCTGTGCATGGGTTCCCAATGAAGTCTTTCAGCTTCAGCTTCAGCGCAGCCTCTGCCTGTTCTACTGTTGTATTAGCAGCCCATTTTCTGCCAGCTCTTGTAATAACACCTGCTCCCCTTATCCATTCATCCCTGGAGTTCCTGTACATCATCACAGCCTTACACTTTGCTACCTTGAATTCTTTGATGACTGAAGATAAAGGGAGCTTCAATTGCCCTGCCCTGATGTAGAGCCCTACTGATGTGAAGCTGGGTTGGCACTCCCAGCCATCTCCGGAGATTTTTATTCACAGCCTTCTCTATTCATTCTACTGCTGTCATAGGAACCTCATAAATCATCAATAGCCACATCAGCCTTGGCAGCAACCCATGTTGATAAAGCCAGGCTTTGAATTTTCCTGGTAGGTATCCCCCTCAGCCATTTTGTTGCCTGCACCAAAACTCTGCTCACATTTTTTTTGTCTGTTAGAGAGAAATCGTACCACTTCCCTAGGCACTTTATAGGGTCTTCCTGAATTGGTGGTATGGCCTTGTCCTGAATCTGGAGCGAGAACCTGCTGGTTACTCTGCCACTTCTGATCACCATATTCCTTTACTTTCCGTGGCTTGATCTTCATTCTAGCCCAAGTCGCCATGTCCTCCAGCACCTTGAAGATCCATCTTGCTTGCACATGAGTTTGAGTTGTTATGGTGAGGTCATCCATAAACCCTCTGATTGGCGGCTGACGAATGCCAGACCCCATTAATGGCCCTCTGGATGCTTTCTCTGCTGTTGTTATAAGCAAGTTCATTCCCATAATAAACAAGATGGGAGAGATGGTGCACCAAGTCACGATCCCTTTTTACAGATTTTGCCACTGTGTTGTAAATTGGGCTGCTGTGAAACGAACTTTAAATCCTCCAAAGTAGCTTGTGATCATCCCCTTGATATGCTGCGGAATGTGGTAGTGAGCCAGTGCTTTGTTAATTAAGCTATGTGGAATTGACCCACAGGCATTTGTCAAATCCAGCCAGACAACAAGCTGCCTTTGTTTCTCTTGGCCTCCTGGATCAACTGGCCAAGAACTCCTGTGTGCTCCAAACATGCAGAGAAGGCTGGTATCCCGCCTTTTTGGACCGAGATGTTTATGTACCTGTTGCTTACCATGTAGTTTGTCAATCTTCTTGCTAGTATGGAGAAAAAGATCTTGCCTTCAACATTCAGTAAGGAGATTGTTCTGAACTGGCTGATCTCGGTTGAGTTGGGTTGCTTAGGTACAAAGCAACCCTCTGCTCTCCTCCAGGAAGATGAAATGCTGCCCTTAATCCATCCTCTTCGCATCAGCCTCCACAGCCTGAAAAGAAGCAATTATGGGCATCTCTTGTATACTTTGTAGGGTATACGATTCGTTCCTGGAACTGATGATGCCTGGCTCTTTTGTACAATATGAAGGACCTCCTTCCATGTTGGTTCCTGCATATCTAGCTACTCCTTTGGAGTCTCCACAATGTCCAGCATTGGTTGCTCACTCATAGGCTGGTTTCTCAGAGGGTCACTGAGGCTCTCATGGAGAAACTCCTCAATTGCCTCCTTAGGGCTGGTCAGCTTTCCACATCTCACTTCATCTAAAAGGGTTCTGGTAAATCTATATGAATCTTTTGTGAACTGTGATCTCCTTTTCTCCTTCCTCAGTCTCCTTATTCTTTCTGCCCTCCTCAGCCTATGGAGTTGCCCTCGAAGATCGCAGGTCAGCTCCTTGAGGCCATCCCTTTCACCAGGTACTGCTCTCTTGAACTGCTTGTTCAGGTTCCTCAACTTGGTCCGCAGGCGCATGATCTCTCTCTCCCTCCTATTCCATTGCTTTGCTGGTGGTTCTTTGGTGTTCCTCTGCTCTGTGCCAAAACGCTCTCTTGCTATGGTGTAAATTATTGCTTCTAAGCTCTCAATCTTCCTCTTCCTGCTAGTGAGGCTTCTAGGACTCCTAGATCCTGGTCCAGTTTGCTCCATTCCTTGCTCTCATTTGCTGGGGCCATTTCACCTTTTCTCTTACAGGTTTGGTGTGCAGGGGGTTTTCGTGAAGGTCTATTCTGTGCCTCTACTGTTCGAAATGTGCGGAGAGGTCTTCTGTACTGTGGAGTGCTTCCTGACAGGAGATCTCCGGCGTCTCACAGTGTCTCCACAGACAGAATGTATTCTTGTTGTAGTAATAACAGTTTGACAGCAGAGGGCGCCAATGGTAATACTTTTCCTGATGTAGATAGCCAAACTATAGATTTATTTATTTAGGCAAACAAGCAATAAAAATAAGTAAAGAAAGAAAAAAGGAAGAAACATATACAATTGATCACTTAGTTTTTATGTATATTATGTTCATTGTAGTTTTATTTAAAAAAAGAAAAAAATAAGTAAAACAGGAAACCTCACTGGAGAGGCTTTATATTGCAGTAACAAAATGTAAACAGTAGGGGGCAGACAGACATCTTTAAGATAAGCTCCCCAGCCAAAAACGAGTCACGTCCAGTATCAGCAGGTCGAGCACCTGGATGAATGGAGCATTAAATTAAGGAGGGGTATGAGTTATTGAAATTAAAACGTAGCAGCTTTTTTTTTTTTTTTGCCTTGAATAACATTTCAGGGATTACATTACACTAACACTGGTCATATAATGTCAAATGAAATGCTTTTGCAGAACAAACTAAACAAATCTTAAATAAACTTAAAAAAATCAGTGAAGTTCAGAGATCCTCTAATGGGACTGGAAATGTGTCCAAACCTTTGCACATTTTATTCCAATATGCTTTAAAATTCACATAATTAAATAACATTATTTAACTGAGCTAAACCTGTTGATAAAAAGCTAGACATGGGTCAGTGTTGCCATTCACAAATAAAAAGACAAACAGTGGCAAAATAAAAAAAGAAAATGAAGAGAATTACAGATAAACCACTGATGAAATGCATAAGGCTATAAACAGCAATAACAGTTCCATGTAGAATAAAAAATCAGTAAGCCATTTGTTTTTAGAAATGCAGTTGCCAGGAAAAAGATGAAGACCAAAGAGGAGATATATGGATGCAGTTAGAGAGGACATGGAAGTAGTTATTGTGAGGACAGAGGATGCAGAGGACAGAGTGAGATGGAGGAGGATTTGCCCTGAAAAGGGAAAAGCCAAAAGAAGAAGAAGAAGAAAAAGAAGTAAGAGATTTGTTTTGAAAATATTTCAGCTGGTGTTCCAGTGCTTACTTACCAGTTAATCCAGTATAAAACCAGCAACGCCTAAGCAACAGTAAAAAAGTAAAATAATGCTATTATAATAATAAAAAAAGAGATGGAACATGTCAATCAGATTGTGTTTAAACAAAAAGGAATTGAAAAAAAGCAATTATTCCATATCTTGAGCTCACTTTTTTATGAATGGACATGATCTGGAGTCCTGAAAAGTACAGGGTGCAGATACAGGTATGTCCTAAATGGGACGCCAGTCCATCGCAGATTAGAAAGGTAAAACAGAAGCAAAATATTAATGTGAAAAAGTGAGCACTAAAAATAAAACAAAGAGTTACAAATATATGTAATACATTAAAAATAACATTGAAATAAATATTAATAGACATAACGTGTTCCATGGTTATTAAGCAAACAGTAAAACATTATATTTATAAATATTTTATATGTGTATTTAAAGGATATAATGTCAATTGATTGGAGCTTACAGTAAATTACATGGTTTTTTCATTTGAAATCTTCAGCCAAAATAAAATAAACGTGTCAGTGTGCCAGTGAGGGATCTAAATCCACGCCCTGCGTGTTTAATTCAAAAAGCTAAGCAAAGACTGACTGGGGGAAATTTGGACAGAAATATAAACCTGAAAAGAAAAAAGGCAGAGAGAGGACGCGTGCGAGAAAGAGACACAGATGAAGCGTGCGATAGAACTGATGCCCGATGTAACTGATGGGTCTACGGGGAGCTGGCAGGGGACGGACTTGGCACGCGCCGAGCGAGACAGAGGGGGCACCAAGAGGAAAACTGAAGCCGTGCCATCAATCAGAGGGCATTTCACCCCCCTGGTGGCTCTGGGCTGGGTTAGACGGGCACATGGGCACGTGGGGCACATTCGCTGGTGGTAAATAACCCTCACTTGCCCCCCTACCTGACGTACAGTTGGCACGGAGTCTCTTTGATGGCACGCCATTATGATCTCCATCGATCCGCCATCTTGGTTCTGGATTCCGAGCCGCCATTTTGGCTTAGCTTGTTGTCAAAAATGTAAGAGTCAAAAAACCTGAAGGATCAGAGCCGATATAGTGGAGAGGAGACGATGCCAAGAGCCGCTTCATGATTTAATAAAGAACGAAGGCTTTTATTATAGAGCATCTTGTCTTTAGACCACCAACTTTTACACCAAATACTGCAATTTGATTAATCCCAAAAATCCACTGAGCCACCGGTGGAACCAGAACAAAGGAATTTATTTAATATAAGAGCAGCTGACTAGTCTATAACTAGTATTATACATAATTAGAGTCATTTATTAATTATATAGCAAATGTATAAAAGTACTTTTTGAGTTTTCAAGTCAAACATCAGACCAAAATAGAGTTATGTCACTCACACACTCATCTTTCACACACACATTCTTAAAAAGAGAGCCGAGCCATATTTTTATTTAGCTCCCATTCAACATTAATCATGTCTGAAATGTGATGTGGATTCAGTTACTGTAAATTAAATTAACATTACAATTAATTTCATTTCTTTTTACACAGCAAAATAAGAAGCACTGATGAGCTCAGGTTCTGATATCTGCCTGGGTTTGAAAATCGGGTTTAGGATCCATTCGAGGCAGAGGCATTCCACATGCAATCAGGGTAAACAAACAAGCTGCTGGTGCTCGAGTATACAGTGATGTTTCTCAACTAAAATGAAAACTTTTGTTCAGGAAATTCACGATGTAACGTTATTTGTTCCAAACAATGCATTTTGCTCAGAACTTATAAAATAAGTTACTTATGATAAGCTGTAACTCTGCGCAATATGTGACTGTTTACTGCTTCTTTTCAGAGGCAGCTGAGATGATCCCTGTCTGACCTTCACTCCCTCAGATAGGAGGAGGCACCGCTGAGACTCAAACACTTGCTGATAAATATGATAGTTTGCAGTGAGTGGCCAATTTTTGAGAATTATGTTAACAGTTGAGTGACTTTATTTACATAGAAAAAACTCTACACAGTTAATCGATATATAAACAAAAGGTTGCCTTCTTAGTATATAATCTTTTGGGAAGGCTTGCAAGTATGGGTTAAGGTCTTTTGTGCCTGCACCCTGTGCTGCCAGTTACTCCTCATGATCCTGAGCTGGATTAAGCCAGTCTGGTGAATGAATGAATTAATGTTTTTGTGTCTAAGAGCAAAAAGAAAAAAAAGCCAACCTGTGGTTAGTATTAATTTTTCTGGAAATTTACCTGGAATAAACAAATATCTGCAGCAAAGACTTTTGGGAAATGGCAACGTGTGTGTGTATGTGTGTGTGTGTGTGTGTGTGTGTGTGTGTGTGTGTGCGAGTGAGCGAGAGAGAGTGTGTGTGAGAGTGTGTGTGTGTGTGTGTGTGTGTGTGTGTGTGAGAGAGAGAGAGTGTGTGCGAGTGAGCAAGAGAGAGTTTGTGTGAGTGTGTGTGTGTGTGTGTGTGTGAATATGTGAGAGTGTGTGAATGTGTGTGTGTGTGTTTGTGTGAATGTGAGTGAGAGTGTGTGTGTGAGAGTGTGTGCGAGTGAGCGAGAGAGAGTGCGTGTGTGTGTGTGAGAGAGAGAGAGTGTGTGCGAGTGAGCGAGAGTTTGTGTGATAGAGAGTGTGTGCGAGTGAGAGTGTGTGTGAGTGTGAGTGTGTGTGTGTGTGTGTGAGAGAGAGAGTGTGTGTGCGAGTGAGCTGTGTGTGTGTGTGTGTGTGTGTGTGTGAGTGAGAGAGAGAGAGAGTGGGGGCTCTTTCGGGGATTTTATAGGCGGCCCTGCAGGACTCTTTTGCACTGAAGCTCATTTGCGCTACGGCACTTAATTGGCTACAACAATTAATTAATGTGTTGGAAAGTTGGCAGCAAAAGTTCATTTTAAGAGCGTTTTAATAAGCAATTAGGGAGAAAACAACCGAGCCTCCATTCTGAGTGCTGGGGGAGGGGTGGGGTGGAGTTCCTTCCAATTACAAAAAGGTGGGATTTTAGTTACTTTTGTCTATTTTATACTTAATAAAGCAAATCTAATAAACACATTATTAAATCACTGCTGATGATTAGCGGTATTTTAAAGGTGGAAAAAATTGAATAGGTTTTGTTTTCTAAAAGCCGTACACAATTAGGAAATCAGATTAAAATGACACAAAATTGCAAAGCAAGTAAAAGAAACGTGTGCTAATTGCAGATTAATAAAAGGCAAACATTGCTGTTATGATATAATACACGATAAACAAATGAAATATGCTTACTTAAAGTAAAAACAAATATGTTGTACATTAGGATTTTGTAAAAATGAAAATAATATAATGAGCTTATAAATTAAACCACGAAAACTGAAGTAATATGATTGTAAACAAAACGAAGATTGGTAAATTTTATATAGTCTTACAATCTCCTATAGCTGAGGAATTCTGAAACTCAGATGAACTCTGGTGAGGCGGAACACGGCCAGACCCGAACACTTTTATCCAGGGTTCGTAGTATTTAGGCCACGCCCTCCCGTTATCACAAAAAAGGCCCGGGAAAGCTATGACATGCCCACGACACACAGAGTAAACTCAAGTAAGCACGGGAAAAGGCCTTGCCATGACAGCACAGGTCAAAATACTGCTATGTGAGAGTGGGGTATAATGCACAATTCATCCATCACCTTGCCAAAGGCAGGACACTAACCAGGGTGGCTCAGTATCGGTATCAGTATATGCAGCAGTGCAGGTAGACCAGGGGTGCCCCCACAGAACAGTTTGGTTTGGGAACAACTTGGCTGTGTGACATTTTTTTATTTTTTTATTTTATTAAATGAAGAATTAAAGTTTATACATGACTGAGCTCCTAAAAAGTGAGCTATGTATAAATCCTTACTAGAAAACTTGTTTATGGTCTCAAAAGGTGCCAAAATTATTCATATGCAAAACACTATGCATTAATATTTGCAAAAACTGCATCTGGACCTTCAGTCTCTAAGACCTGGCACTAAGAAAATGGAACTTTTTCATGAGACCAAACCAATTTCTGTATAAAGAAGAATGAATATGGAGCATAACTATTTTCACTTCTAGGAAGATCTATAATGAGTCTAATAACTGGCTGCTTATTGATGAGTTGTTTGTGAAACCGAGGGACACCTTAATGTGACACACTATAAAAATTTAAATAAATGAAATAAAATGTAAAACAGTTTCGTCGACTGATTCCAGTGGCAAAGTTTATGACATTTTTGTGGCATCTGCATTTTGGATGTGAAACGCCAGCGTGTGAAAGTTTAGTCACTTTCTTTCTCAGTCACACACACACACACACACACACACACACACACACACACACACACACACACACACACACACACACACACAC